>AFBI03000001.1:771013-913787 GCA_000230595.3 Edhazardia aedis USNM 41457 | reverse complement strand
TACGCATTTTTATTAATAAAAAGTTTTAAATATTTGTCATTCCTAACCTTATCATATAATTATAGCAATAAATATAATAATAAAATCGTAAAATTTTCGTTTGGTGTGACTTTATAGTATTGATGTAATTTTTTCAAAGTTTTTCTATTTTAAAAATATTTTATGTTATAAGTATGTTTTTAACACCTAACGCATGATAAAGAACATTAAATGAAGACATATTAAAAATATAACAATTAAAATGTTTTGGTCAGTCATACTCCTTTTATGCTTTATTAGGAAGAATTATTATACAATATTAGAGCAAATTTTTTAATATCATTCTGGCAATTAAAATTATTACAAATATATTGAATATTAATCAAGTAAAAAAAATAATAATATTTGATGTGATATATATTCGTATGAAAATTAATTTTTTATAGTATTTATACTATTTAAAAGAGACATAGAATGTGAGAAGAGGGCATAAGGAATGTAATTGAGACAAATTTTTTTTAAGGTGATCTTAATGAAAATGACATTTGTGATCAAGCATAATAATAGCAAGCAAAAATTTTATGAACAAACTAGATTGATTTAATAAGTATTTTGAAATAGAATATACGTAATAATGCGAAAAAAGGATCAAATAAAATCAATGGCTTTAGGTTCAAAGATAATAGCCTAAATCAAGTTTATTGAACTACGAAAGAATCAATTTCAATTATAATTTGAAGTTTAATTTACAAAAAAAATTCCATTTTATATCAATGTATATTGTAAAATATAATTTTATGCAAAAAACTGATTTTCCTCTTTGTATAATGATTTTAGCTTTTTGATGATGTCTTTTTGTATTTTATATATGCAATAACCTTTACAGATGTTTAAAAATAAACCGTGATTGATAGTAAAGTGTTCGAATTTTAGTCTTTTCCCGAATATAAATTTCATATTGAATATAATTAATTACCAATGAAACCATATGAGGCCTTTTCAGTCTTTGTCACAACACTTCAGGTTTATTTTATTGATTTTTTGTTCAAATTCAATCAAGACAGATTGTCTCCGCATATCTGAAGCAAATTGTATACTAAAGTTTGTAAATCGTTTTTTTTGAAATAAACCATTTTCAGAGTTGTTTTTAAAAAATTAGATGCACATAACCAGGTATCAACATCGGTGATTTATGATTTAAAGATTGATTATGCTAATTTAATTTTTTTATTTTTGTCGCTAAATAGTAATTTATCGATTATTGAAAACAAAAAATTTTTAATAGTTTAAATTTTATTTAAAAAATATCTTAACTTAATACAAGTTTTTTATGAAAAACATAATATTTAAAATTTTTAGAAGATTAATTATATTTACAGTATTCGATCATCGATAAGAAAAATAATCTATTAAAGCTTTTTATTAATATAATGAAGTACACCTCATCTATTATTTAATAGAATCTAAATCACCCAAGATTTTCTATATAATAGATTATTTCATATTTTGTTTGCAATATTTTTATTCTAACTTTTCATCAATAAAAATTTTCATCAATTTAATTTGTTATTTATATTTAAATTATAAATATGTATATTATAGATTCTTCTATGTTTTTAAAAATAAATTTATTTAAAAATACTACAGGAGCATTATAAAAATGTACTATAATATATACTTTGCACCATTTTTACTTCCTTAAATGCCTTTTTTTTAGTATACCAGTCATTATTCAAAAATTTCCAAGATTTTTTGACAATCTCTTTCATATATAGTTAACTAGATTTGAATTTTTTTTTGTAATACGTATTTTATTTGTTTCATTCTTTTTAGATTAAATTCAAAATTCAATATAGTTAGCAGGTTATAAAAAAATTTATATGTTAATAGTAAAAAAAATAACGAAATTTATCGTTAGAATTCCTTCATATTCATTTACATAATATTCTATGATATATAAATCCAATTAAAAATATACCTATAAAAAACATTAGTTTTCACGTAAAAATTGTTATTTCATAAAAAGAAAATATATATTGATATACAAAGTTTTGATTTGTTAAGTTTCATATTTCTTATGTTATTACGATGAAAATAGTTTTCAATTTAAAACTTAGCATTTTAAATGTCGTTGGAATGTAATCTTCAAACTGAAATGACACATGTGTTAAGGATTTTTTCAATCTAAATATATTTC
Source organism: Edhazardia aedis USNM 41457 (assembly GCA_000230595.3). Classification (NCBI taxonomy): domain Eukaryota; kingdom Fungi; phylum Microsporidia; family Culicosporidae; genus Edhazardia; species Edhazardia aedis. The sequence continues at coordinate 911,611 of AFBI03000001.1, read as the reverse complement.
TTACGATTATTTTAAATTAAAACATAAAAAATTTTCATATATCCTAAGTATAAAGACGATGATGCAGAATTTGTTTTTTCAAAATTTAATTGACCCTTTAGGTTCTTTATCATTTTTACATATTTATATATTATTGATTCTGTCATCTGTCATTTTTCTTTATATTTTTCTCTATTGGTATTTAAGAAAAAAAATAAATTAAATGCTTTAAGTTTCTATGACATAAATATCAAATATAATTTTTTCATTTATGGTAGAATATCTGAAAATATTTTAGCCAATTACTGCAAATATCTATATCGTAGTTCATTATAAAAGTTTAAGGAATGGTACTATTTTGAACAATGCAGACAAGATATGATAATATAACTAGTCTAATTTTAAATTTTGACCGTGAGACTAAGAGGATTTTTAGATCATAAAAATTTAAGTTTCGGTAATAAAATTTTTGGCTTTGTTTCAATAACAAATCTGAAATGAGAAAAATCTAAAATTCGAAAAAGAAAATTAAAAATTATGTTATAATTATAAAAAAATATACATAAGAATATTTATTAATATCAAACATTGGGAAAATATTTAAATAATGATAATTAACATTATACCGAGAAAACAAAGGGACGAAATATTCGTCTATAATAGGATACACTGTTAATTTTTATGTAAAAAAAGTAAATTTGCACAAAACCAGACTCTTAAGATTATTCAATCATTAAAACAAAAATAGTCGGAAAAAATATTTTACTGGTTTTTTTAATATGTATTTTATTATGTTTATTTAAAAAGATAGTATTTGAGTTATATACTCATAGCTTCAAATAAAAAGAGTTGATATTCGTTAAGTATTTTTTCATATAAAAAGACATTTCAGAGAAAAGGTAATATATTTTAATATTACAATACACGCTTAAATAAATCATTTTTTTATTTAAACTTAATAAAATGTATTTATTAAGAAGTTTGATTAAAAATTGCAAATTTGCAATCATATTAGAATTAGAATAGTTATTAGATTTTTACAAGAAATAACTCAGATAGCAAAAATCTATGAACGAAAAAAATTTAGAGCAAATGAAATAATTTTAATTATTTACAAATATAATAAAATAAATAACAATAAATTTTTCTAAATTATATACAGAATATTTATCAAAAACGAGTACATGATTTATTATTAAAATTTGCAAATTTCATTTATTTATAAACCTAATTTAAAAACACTATATAGATTGATTTATAAACAACAAAACAAATTAAAAATCTAATGGTAATTTTTTTGTAAAATCGATATTCAGATATTGGCACAAGTATGTGAAAGAATTCTGTTTTTAAATACATCCGGGTCGATATATAGGTGTTTTGATACTAAAAACATACTTTTAATAATTTGCTTGGTTCATTTCCCTTCAATTACCATTTTCATTGATATCTTATTAAATTAAAATATATATACACTCTACCTATGGTAGTGAATGATATATAGATTAAGTTGAAAGAGGTTGTTGATCATTTCTGTCACAAGATCCTAAGCGGTCCCTACACTCATCACAGACCCAATATATGCTAATAAGCACTTTCCGAACCAGTCTTTTTTTTCTTGCTCAACCCACTTCTCTTACAGAGTGAATTTGTCAAATACATTACTTGATTTTTATCCAGTGATGATATCGTGGCATTTCAAATGTCAACTTTATGCTATTTTAATATGTTTTTTGTGTATAAATAGTTTTTGAATCGATGAATTTTATTGTTTTGCTCTAAAAAGCTACAAGCAAACCATACTAGTTTTTTTTTTATGCAATATATAAAAAATTTCAAAATACAGTTTGTTTAACCTATTTATACTAGATTATCAAATGAAGCATAAAAAGTGCAAGTTTTTTATGGAATTGATATGAAAACAACATAAAAAATCAAAGATGTACAGATTTTTAAGTCATGCACTTACTTAATAGAATTTTTCTGCTTTTGTTTTCAATATACATTAAAATTTCTTCGATTTATTTCTATATCAGTTTCTTCTATGAAAATTGTATGAATGTTTGTTGAAAATCAAATAAATTTTACAATTTGTGTAAATTTATATGAAAACATATATACTTTTGATTTCTTGAATCCTATTTTATTGTATTATTTTATTAATACGCATTGTATAAATATTTCAAACAGTAAATCGATATTTAAAAATGTTTTTACGCAGAAAATTGTGCCCATTAAGTTTAACCATAGAAAAAAATTTCGGTTTTTTTATAGAAAAACAATCTCTTTTAAATTATAACCAATCGTTATATTGTGCAAATTTTAAATTTTATAAACCTCTAACGAGAGCGTTTCTTAAATTACATTTCGGCCGAATTAAATCTTCTGGATAATTACTGCTGTGTCTTTTCGATATATGTCCAGAAATACTTATAATCTTTGCACCATCAACTATACTAAGTAAATTTTTACATCTTTGCACGAAGTAGCAATTACATACATTTCAACAAAAAAAATTATATCGCCTATAAATTGATATAATCCAAAAATTTGTTCGTAAATATACGCATAGTGTAATATATACATAAAATTATTAAACACCGGTTATACAATATTTTCATGTTTTTAAATGATGATTTTGAATTGATTCTATTATGATAAATTTGAAGTTTTAACTTGTAAAGATTCAAAAAAATTTTCAAGTTTTCTAAGATGCTTTCACAATGATTTTACTACATTGTGTTCACTATAGTCTTTTTTTATGTTAGGTTTTATATCAATATTTTTATATAATTTCATTTTCTGTTGATTTTTTTGTGATCTAGTTCGATTTACTGCTTTTTCAATAGAAAATAATGATTGTCGCTGTTAAATAGTAAAAATTTTCTTATTAAATAGATAGTCTTTTGGATAATTTTATTGATATTCGCATATATTTATGTATTCTCATCTCTAAACTTAGAGAAACATATTTTGAAACAATAATAACATATTTATAAAAATTGGTATCTTATCAAAGTCACTAAATTATATTAATAAAAACAAATGTTTTTTTTCAAGGTTATTAAAAGATTCATAATTATCTCCAAAGAAATTTCGGTAATTAATTTAAGTTACAAAATTATCAATGTATTTTGATAGAACCATAAGATTAAATTACAATTGTGTTTCAAATAATAGCAATCAGCGATCTATTGATATCTATTTATACACTTGGTTCTTTATAAGTGTAAAAACCCCTATTTATTAGAAATATAATTTCTCAAAAGGATGGATTTTTATACTTTTAAGAATTGAAAAAAAATAAAACATTCATGTGTTATAACATCAAATATGCAATATTTCACAGTTTTATTGCGATGAAACTGCATGATTACTGCATTCATAACGTATTTCACTGTGTTTATTATTTTTTAAAGTTATATATGCTAACATAAAATTAGATAACCAAACGAATTTATAATTCTATTTTTATAATAAATTTACAGCGTCATGGAATATCATTTTTTCTAACAGTGTAAAATATATTAAGTAAAGGTTGATTAGCTAGATGATATAAAAAATTACAAATTTATTTAAATATACAATATCCTATCGAATAAATATAAAAAGTTAATATTAAAAGAAAAAAACAATTTATTCTTAAATATTTACCCATACTTGAAATATTATTATCGTGATGTTCATGTAGAAGTGGTTCTTTTAAAGATCAAAAAATATATAAATGAAAAAAATTATCACAATAAAAAAACACGATTCTTATTATTCAGTAAAAAGACCCAATGTAAATATTAATATAAAAATTTCAGCAAGTAAATCGAAATGAAATTTTAATAGTTTATGCAGCCCAATTATTGGAAAAATCGAAAAATGATGCACATAAAAGTAAATGTTTATGTTAAAAATTGAAAAATATATAGTATTTGTTTTTTTTAACATTTACATGTAAGTTTATTCATCAAAACAAAACCATTTTCTGAATTTTCTAAATTAAGATGAAATAAAAAAAATATTTAATTATAAGGCTACAAAATGGTTCTTCTGTTTAATAAAATAATGTAGTAATTTTTTCTTGTATTACTATCTCTTACAAACATTAAAAACATTTTAACTCTTTCTTATAAATGGTTTTATCTCGAAATTTAGATATTATTTGATTTTTTGAAATAATGTTCTTTAATGATTGTTTTTGGTGATTAATAAACACTTAATCGAAAATCTTAAAATCGTAATAATACCATTTTTTAAAAAATTTGATGAAACTGTGTTGATCATATTGCAAAAAAATCTTAAATAAAACTTAAATTTATAAATAGAACGAGAAAAAATTTTTTATTCTTAATTTTAATTTGTCTGATGATAGTAAACTAGGAAGGCCGAGGGTTTGACCCAAATTTTTATTAAAAAAAATTGTTGTGGTGTTTGATGGTGGTGTAAATAACCATGAAATATATAAAACATTGCAAAACGACAATAGAAAGTCAGCATAAAAAAATCGTAATAATTGGTTTTTTGTGCTAACCATACAACTACTAAGTTTCTTAAAAAATTTGTGTGATAAAAAATAGAAAAATTGTCAAATCATACATTTTTTAAGATAATACGATGTTAAATGGTTAGAAAGAGTGTATTTATAATATAAAAAATTGTTTTTTTTACAAATGATTTGCAATAATTAATGATTTTTTGTTTATTTTAAAAAATTATAAAATCGAGCATACTATATCCCGAAAATAAAAAACATTATAAAGAAATATATGAATTTATTATTCAAATTATTTTAGAGATATTTTGCCAATTATAACAGGGCAAAAACATAAAAATGAATTGTAATAGAGTTTTTTCTAGTTTTATAAGTTTTGAAAAAATATTTGGAAAAGAATTCAGAAACACCCTAAATAAAAGTTGTATCTTTTTATATTCGCACTTTTAATACGCTGTATTACTACCTTTGGATATTAAGACGGATATGTATCATTAACCATTATCTAATTATTATTGTTGAATATATGCTAATTTACTTCCCGAACTTCTGCATCACTTCTATATTTGAGTTATCTATTGATTTAACACCAAAAAAACCATTGGTACAGTAAATATGGAAATATAAATAATTTACATTAAAAATTATCACCTAGATAAGTTTGGATGGTCTAGAGACAGACGGTAAATTAAAAACTAAAAAAATAAAATGCTTAAAAACAAAGGTGGATAAAAAACCACTGGCTAAATCCAGATCTACAAAAAGCAGTTACAAAAAATACCATGATAAAAATTATTGCTTATAAAAGATTTTTTACTTTAAATTATAGTTCATATTTGATTACTAAGGTTTTAAATAAATAATCATTAGTTTACTTAAAAAGTCCGAAATAGAAAAAATGCAAACAAAATGTTTATATGCGTTTTCATATTCCTTTTTTATATCTCAACAAAAAATATAGAATATTGAAAAACAGAAAAAAATATTTTTGATGGGCATTATATTAGATATTTTGATAATCAAAAAAATGAAATATAGTTTTAACTATTTTCTGATTAAAAATTTTTAAAGAATATATTGATTATAAATATTACATGTGATTCTCCAAAAAATAAATTAAAAATAAAAGCAAAAATATAAAGAAAGATTTTTTTGTGTAAATTGATACAATTAAATATTATATTTACAAATAGTAGTCTTTTCTTATATAATTTATGTTTATTTTTTAGATTTAATCTAAAAGTTGATTTCCTCTATATATTATTAATATTCTCTCTATTTATATGTTAATATACGTGCTCAAAATTATCAACAAAGCTGATTATGAATAATCAATGTAGTTCAAAATACAAAGGTAGTATATTTACATTAAAAAACATATATTTATTTTTTCATTTTCATTATATTCTTTTTATGCACAGCTCATGTAAATCAAGAAAATAATACTCTACATTTATACGAAAAAAGAAAAAATAATCAATTCACATAAGCAGCTCTTTACAAATATATTTATGAATAGAACGCATCTTTCAAGGTTTGAATACACCAATTCTACACCATCACACAAATCAATAGATTGATATACTAATTTTGATATTTATATATTTGTATTTTATTATAATTTCATTATCTATTTTAACTTTTATTCCCGATGCCAAAAATATATGTTAAAGATTTCACTTATTGCAGTTATAGTCAGATATTGTTTTTATAACTTTTAATTATGCAATAATTTTTTTCTTGCCACAAATGCACATTTTAATTTAATATCTTCAAAAAAAAAATTATATATGTGACTAGATTCGGGATTATATTATTTATTCAAAAAAGAAGATATTGATTGTATCACCAATCATACAATTTCTCATGTCAAACTTGAAAAACTTTTATTTAAAAATCCAGGTGGCAATTTATAAGGACGTCCAAAAATTTAAATTTTTGTAAGCCATTTTTTTGCAAATTATAAATTTAAGTTTCTTTTTCAACACCAAGAAAAATAAAAAATTATAAATAAATCATGATAAATAACAATTCTTTTACAACAAATAATGGTGTAATTAGCAATATAAAAAAATTTAAAATATATAATTCCATTAGTTGTTAATTCAATATGATATCTGGTCGTTTTGTCAAAAATGATTAACTGATACAATTCAAATCAAAACGGCACAATATAAGAAAAAATTGGCCTAAATCAACAAAACCTAAAATATAAAATATTTTATAAATTAATATTTACAAAAAATTATAGTATATTTGCAATAAATAGCTAGTATCTTACATTTTTATATTAAATCTATGTTCAAAAAATATTAAGCATTCTAGCCAAAAACAATGGCTGCGCCTAATACACAGTGTAAAGTTTCCATGTTCAACATTCGAGTTGAAGAGGTGATGATCAAAATTTTCATCCGCGAAATAGAGAATGCTTGAGTATCTTAAATTAAAATAAAATACATTTTAAACAATATCAAAATTATTATTTTATAAAAAAAGAAAATTTTTAACTCTAAAACTTCAAATATTATCATCATAAACAATCACAAAAACAATTGAATAAAAATATTTAAAGATGTATATTTAAAAAAATATATTTTTCTTTCAAAAGTAATTAAAAAGCAAGTTAAACATTCAAATCGTGATTATTCAGACTTCTTAAAGTTTTTTAATATTACATCCAAAATTTCCTTCTATCTCATAAATTTCACATTACGAAGAATATTTAGCGCATATTGGATGTGGCTTGACAATCCTTTGTACTAGCAATTAAAGTATAATTATTATTTTGTAAAAATAAAAGGCAAAAAAGGCTAAAATTTTTGTGCACTTTGAGTGAATTAAATGAGCTAGGCGCAGTCCTATGCACGGTACATATCAAAAACAAATTTATTAAAATTAATAATAAGGTTTTATCAAATATTACTGCAATAAAAAAACTGTCATATAAATATAATTTTTTTTATGTTTTTACTACTAGCCCTCATTGAACAAATATTTTTTTTTGTTTTCTGCGAATGAAAATTAGAATCAAGTTGTGAATTCTTGGTTATTCTTAAGTTATATTTAGAAAATTTTCATTAAATAAAAATATTCTTAATAAATTAATAGATATTTCCGATTTTTGTGAAAAGAAATTAAATACATTATTATCTTTTTTATACATTTACAATCATTCTGAAGAAAATAAATGCATGATTCTAAAATTTTTTATATAAAAAATATCATTATTGCGAAGCAAAAATAGTTCTTTTGCTACACACAAATAAAAATCGACTTGGAATATTGTCTTTATAAAACTTCACAACAAATTACGCGTACTTTTGGCATTATTAAATTTTTATCATGTCAAAATTTTTTTAAAAAATACCATTTAAAATAACGTTGACATCCAAATATCATTTTATATCATTTATAATAAAAATTTGGAAGTTTTCTACATTTAAAATAGTGTTTCACAAAAATATAAATAGGGTAAGTATTGTTATTTCAAAGTAAAATGTCGTATTCTGCAAACTATTACGATATAAATAAATTTAAGTCGATACAAAACGAATTTATTTTTTCTTTCTTTACTTTATAATTACGAAATTCTAGCCAAAACAAACCTAGAATGCGACAAAGTTTTGATGCTTTTTTTGTATACATAAATATAAATGAAAATTCTGAAATTCTGAATTTAACTAATAAAATTATAATTGCTATAGAGTTTTACTTGTATTGTTAGTCTACAATTTTAATCAAATATTAGAACATGAGGAGGATATTATAGGAATATATTTATTTTTATGTGTATACATAGTAAATATTAAAAAAAATGAACAGACTCAAGACAATTTACGAAAATAATTATACTGAATCATAACATTTGCTATTTGTTTTTAATATAAAATATAAAATTTTTTTAAAAAAAAACATACAAATTGCTTTCTTTAATCATATTGATTATTTCATCGTATTTCGTTGAATCTGTCTTTAATAAATTTCTTCAGTGATTTTAAAGCCTCCTCATTTATAGCTAGAGTTTCCCATTTGATATTTAAACCACCTTGTCCCATAATAGAATCAGAATTGTTATTAATTTTAAAATCACATGGTATAATGTGAAAATGAACATGATATACACTCTGAATATGCTTGTTATTTTGAAGAACATTATATTTCTCAAAACCACATGTTTTAACTATTTTCTTTATTGTACAAGCAATTTCCTTCAAATCCATATCATCCATTTCATGATAAAATCTGCAATGGCTTTTTGGTATAACTAAAAGATGGCCATAACTTAACGGAAACTTGTCTAAAATAACAACTAATCTGTCCGTTTCGTATAAAAGTCCGACCTTATCATTGATTATTTTACAAAAAATACATGTATCCATAGGGTACAATTTATTAAGGAATAAAAACGTTAATGGATGTTCAAATGCTTGATAAGAAATTATTATGTTAAAAATAATTTAGAAACATTTTTTATATAATTTTTGCTTTAAATTTTTATACTATTATATTACTACGAAAATATATCGACATGGAAAATTTACAATATTGCTTTAAAAATATAAAACCATTTTTTGATATTTATCATTATCATTACGATGGTTAAGAATATAAATCATACTAAGTTGAGATTCGTATATTCATATGATTACAAAAATCTGATTTAACATTTTTTGTACACGAATAAAGATTAAACGATCATAGATAAATACTACTTTAGACACATAAGATTTATGCAATTAATTTCTTAAAAATAATGATTTTGTAAGAATTTGGATTTTTCAATTGTTTTTGCACTATTATATATTCTAATGTCTATAAAGTTATTGGGATGCCTTGATTGATTTTGAAAACATATATTCATTTAATTAGTGTGTATTTAAGCGATTTTTACGATAAAATACAAATGCTATTAATTCAAAGTAATTTGATGCATATATCATGAATCGTTCAAATAATAGTGAATCTGTATCAATTGTCACTACGACACAAAAGTGGTTTTTTAAGATTCAAATCCTTAATCAAATATATTTCGATATTTTCTACATTAACATGTAAAACGATAAATATTTTTAATAAAAACCTATTTAAAGGTATATACATTTCTATTCATCAAGTATAAATAATATAAATAAATAAAATTCAACAAGAAATATTTTTATTCAATACCTGTGGTATGGCCTCATTATCCTTGATCATGTCTGTATATTTATAGAATTTTGATCTAATATTTTCTTGAAGATATTTTTAGACCATTTATAATGGTAATTTAATGATTACTTTATTTTTAAAATTTTTATCTATAATTATGGAACTTGATAGTAATTTCAATTTATTTGTTTTTTAAATTTATTAATAAGAGTATTTAAGCAAAAAATTCAAAATATTTATAAAATATTTTAGATAATCATAAAAAAATTCAATTGGATATTGAAGAAAAAAATAAAAAATCCTTAAAAATATTTGTAAGAAAAATATTGGTTCCAGTAAAAACATTTTTACAGCAATGCATATTTAAAAAACATTTCTGTGATTGAATTTCGTAAAATTGCCCTCAAACAAATATACAGATTAAATTATGGAATTTGATTATTATTGGCATTTTATAGATTCCCTATAAAATTTAACAAATTCAATCATAATAAAGCTATATCGATAAAACAATTAAGATTTTAAAATTTGAATTTACTAGGTTGTTTGAACAAGAAAATTTAAAAACATTAAAAAAATAATTCTTCATCATGAAAATAATTACGTGATTGATCTTTGAAACTTGTTTAAATTGTATTATTTTAAGATATTAAGAATAGGTTTTTCGGGACTATAAATAAAACATCCAAAAGAATAATAATTTACAAAATCTCTACATGATAAAAATTTTGAACTTAAATAGAATGTTTTTCATAAAATTGACCAAATAATTTTAAATAGTGTAATCATAATTTGATAAAGCAACTTATCTATCAATAAATAACAAGTCTATTAACAGAAGTTGATTCCATCTTCTGAATAAGAAAATCAGATAGTTCGAATTTATAAAAAAAACACGACAACAAAAAATTCAAATAGTCGAAATTAACCACAGAAATCTTAAAAGATTTGTTGTATCTATTAGTGAAAAATACTAGGTTATCTGGAACCACAATATTTAAAAATTGGAAATAAATCCACAAAAATTTATTATTAATTTGGATATATCTCAAAGAGCACTCATTATCTGTTTAAATCACGATTTTTTTTTAAGTTTGTAAAAACAGCACTCGCTATTTTTCATTTTTTTCTACGATAAATCTGACATCAATTTGTATATCGAAAAATGTTAGATAAAATGCGCAAGTTTTTTAACAGAATTTATAAAAACTCTAAAAATAGAAAAAATATTGTCCAATTCATCGTTTCTAATAAAATCTCATATAAGATATCATATAAAATCTTGTTTTTATAAAATTATTTTAACATTCAACAGTTTATATGAAATATATTTCTATACTATGATTATATTAAAAAAAGTTCAAATTGTAGTAGAAAGATTTACTGAATATAGTATTGTTTAAATAATGGCAAAAATTTATATTAATGTTTCTTTTTACATATTTAAAATAATTTTGAAAAATGAATTATATTAATGTTTTTTATATTATTATTGGAGCTTAAAAAATTAATTAGCAGCTAGTTGCATTTTTTTACTTCTTCACAGATTCGTGCAGCTATATTTTAAAAAATATCGCCAAAATAAAATTCTGATGATTTTTTCACAAATTAATAAGTCAATAACATTATAAAAAAAATAAATATTCATATTTTGTTAATATTCAATTTTTTATTATTAATAAAATATGCTAGAACTGTTACAGATTTCATGTAAATTTACATTCTTGTAAATATTTTTAATATCACCAAATTTTTTTCTTTTAAAGAAATAATAAAAAACAAAGCTATACTTTTCATATTTTAACAAATATATTGATAAAATTAGCAGTTTGCTAATGTCTATCTATTACTACGCAAATTCGAGCATAATCTTGATAACTAATCATAGTTAACTTTTATTAAATTGGTATATTATTTGATTATGAGATTTGTAAATACATTTGCTATAAATTGAAAACAATTTATTAGCAAAACATTTTGGTTTGAATTTTTTTTTTAAAACATTCTTTGTGATTGATTTTATTGAACTTTTGATATTTTTTTATCTAGTAGGCAATGGAACATAAATATTTGACTACCAATCATAAAAATTCATCGTAAACTAAAACTGCTTGACTTATTCTTTAAAAATACACCGAACAAATCATACATAAGAACCAAACAATACAAAGTTAATAGTTTTAAATAATGACAAATTCACCAATATTTTTTTGCAATTTTGATGTATTAAAATAATGGATTTCATTATAATATAACATTTCTGTAATAGAAATTATCATTCGAATATTAAGAACATTTAATGTTATTTCTAAATTACCAAAGTTGATATTCACGATAATTGTCGACTTATGAAAAAAATGTATTTTTAACGCAAATTTTATACAATATTTGTGAATAATACACATTTACAAATATTAAAGTACAAAGAATATAATAATATGCGTTTATTTGGTGTATTTTCTATCTAAAAGAATATCACAACAAGCACGAAAATCGCCGCAAATATAAAGCAGTACAACAATGATGAAAAATTTTTGCCTCTTAAATTGATGATTTTGCTCATCGCACGATTAATAGCCATAGATGCATTGTTAATTATTGTGTGATTTCCTTCTAAACAATCTTTTTCTTTATTAACTTCTTCCAAAATATCAATAGCAATGTGCTTAAGAAATCTAGTCTTTTTAACCAATTCATTTTCATCTTTTTTATTCATTTTTCGCTTAAAAGGGGTCGTCAAAACATTCATCAATTGTGAATTTTTCTTAGTGTTGTATTGCAAAGCATTGAATGCTAAAAAGAATAAAAATTAATCCGTGCAATTTAAAGTTGTTTTCAACTTGATTTATATTAAATGAAAAAATATAGAAGACTTTATGATGATGAAAATATATACTTTTGTATTTTATTTCATGTAAATATTGATGATACTTGATTTTACGTAATTAAATTAAAATATCTGCACTAAAACTACTTATTATAGTCGTAAATAATTAATTTGTAGATTTATTGTTGCTTTTAAATTTGAATTTATTTATTGCTTGGAAAAATAAGAAGAAAAATATAAGGTGGATATTTTTGTGTATCAGATAGCTAAATCTACAAAAACAGTTTTTTCTTATTACATTTTTCTTACTCATAATCTTTTAAAAGAAGTTTATAGTATAAAAAAACAATTATCAAAATTATTTTTAATTATTAAAACTTTAAACCGATAGGTGATAATCTTAAGTTTTCTTTAAAACACTAGTTAGATGAACATTAAATTGTGATTCACTTTATTAAGTAAACTCAATTTTTTTTTGTTTAAATTTAACTAGTGTTCATTGTATCTTAATCATGGAAGATTAAATTTTTTTATTTGATTTTAAGTCTAGTTATTCATTATATTAATTTAAAATCTATAAAAAATTTTAAGTTGACTTGCATAACAAAAAAATTATCAAAATGTTGGATTTTTATAACTAAATATTCAATCCAATCAAATCTGCATAAGATATATTAGACACCTATCTATTGCGGTATTACGCTGTTTTTTTATTGAAGAAACATAAAAAGAATATAAAATTAACTTTTTTTATTAAATAAATCTGCTACTACCAAAATTTCGAGTATTGCTTTATGATTTCCGGTGTTGGTTTGTCGCGCTAGAGTACTGAATAATTGAATTGCATGGGTTTGCAGTTGAGGATTCTTTTATGGCCAAATTGCTTTAGAGCAATCTAATTAGTATTTTTATTTTCTTCTTCTCGCAGACCCAGTTATTCGACACACATCTGATAGATTGCAGTGCTGCATGCACAGCGTTAAAATATATAATTAATTGCAGATAAAAATTGGTAAAAATACTGAGTACTTTACATTGTTCTCAAGAAGTGTATGAATTTACCAAGATTAGTTAATCAATAAGATCTCTCCGAATGTAATTAGACTCTAAAACTGATCGGCTAATCATTGCTCGACATAAAGATTGACTCAACTATTAAAGCTCAAAAATGTACCTTACTATGTCGATCCCGAGAAAGGATTTAAACACATACTATCATTCTAGACAATTCTATTTGAATAAATAACTTATGATGGTATCATTCTTTCTCTTTTAAACAAATATTTAACAGTTTGAAATTTCAACAATCATTTTAAGCACGTAATTGTATTTTTATATATCGTTTAAATATGCACTTCAAAATTGTTAAATTTATTCAGGCAAAACAAACCATTTTAATTGTAAACTTTATAGCAAAGTAAAATTGAATAAAACTACAATTTACAAAGTAATAAATTTATGCACGACAAAAATTAATAAATATATTTCGCATATTTACATCCAAAAAGGATAAGCGACTATTTAATAACCAATTGATATAAAAAATATGTCAATAATATATTACTTATATATTTTGGATGCAGATTTTAGAATAGAATTGATTAAATAAAAATTAAATACAAATTTTCGATTTGATGAATATTTTGATAAACATTTTATAGAAATCATAAATGTGAATCATTTAACACATTAACAACACATTTATATTTTTATAAACTTCTAAGGCATAAATATAGTAAAAAAGATTCTGCACCTTGCCAACTAATATTTTATTCTGTATAATAAGAATTTTTTGATACAAAACTGCGGTATTGAATACATAAAACAACATATATAATAAGAAGTGAAATATTTGATTCCTTATCCCATATTATAATATAAATATAATTAAGCAAAACGTTGATTTTTTAAGTTGAAAACCACTATATATGAAATTTATTTTAGGTTCGAAATCTGTTTTTTTGAATTATATATGCATGTTAATGTAAAATTATTCGTGTTAACGTTCTAACGATTTTGTTTGTATCTTTTAATTTGTCTTTAATTTTTTACATAAATAAATAAGAAAAAGATACACATTTGATGTTTATGTTTAAAATTAACAGCAGCAAAGTCCTAGATTTAATTAAAAACGTTATTTTTTCAGAATTTATGCATCAAAAATTTTCGTTGGTGTTATGTTTTCAAAAAGGATACTTTGTGCAACAATAAATTATTATAATAATAATAAAAATAAAATAAATAAAAAATTCAAGAATATTGTATTTATAATAAAAAATTTGTTCTAATTATATTTTATATCTAATATATTTAAAAATATTTATATTTTTCATGCTTTTATATCATCAGAATGATAGGCCTTTATCTTTAACAGACTACTATATGAGAAAAAAACAAAAACAATACCAAGGAAAAAAATAGCGAAATAAACCCTACTTTTTATTATAATTCAAAAGATATTTGTCAAACAGTGATATACTTGAAGTTATTTGATTATTTAATGGGGGGATATATAAAAAAATCATACCAATAGTTTAGAGTATTAGAATAGATACCTAAGAAACTTAAAAAAAACTTCTTTGGTTGCCTTTTTATACATATATTTACATAACGTAGTTTATAAATATAGCTTATAGAATAGTTAAAATTAACAGCCATTTTAAAACATCAAACGAAAATGTAAGATACATGTTTAAAACTTTATATATTTTTTGCATATGTTATATAAATGTAAAAAAACAAAAAATCAAATAGATATGTTTCTTTTTCATTTGTAATTTTATTAAACACCGGAAATACATGTCAAAGTTAATTATCTTAAGACATAATTATTTTCCGCTTGATGCATAAAACTTATACTAAAAAAATATTATTCAATCGTTTTTATATGTATTTTCTAATGTTTACTTATGGGTATTTCATAATTTAGCTAAAAAAAATATTTATTTGTATGTTGTAGCATAAATTGTATCTGCTCTATTGGCAAAAAAGAATTGTAGTGTCTTTTTAAATTAATATTTTTAGTTATATCTGAATAAAAGTATAAAATACTGCATTAATGTTTTAAAATATATTTTTTACTGTTCGTCCAAAAAAACAGAAGATTGATCAGATAGGCAAATGCTGCAAATTAGTTATGCTTCAATTTAAAAGTAGCATTAAAAACAATAAAAAAATATTTTTATGGTAATTAAAAAAATAATAACAGCTTTAAAGAAAATAAAAATTTAAACGTTATTTTTTAAATTAGTGATTTTAACTTTGATCAAACAGCATAAGAACAAAAATTTTATTGTTTTTTTTTTGCGTTATACAAAAGTTTTTACATGTGTTATTTTATTAGGAAAAAAAACAAATTAAAGATTGAATAAGCTATTTTAATTTTTTTGTAATAAAAAAAACACTATACAAATTTCTTTGTCATGATACCAAAGCCCAAGTCCTAACTCCAAGTATTGAGTAAATATGGACTTGTGTTTTCTTGGTCCAGAACAATTTACATTGCTACAAACATAGTCTTCTTCTGGGATTTACCCCGTGTTAAAGATGATATTGTAGCTTCAAAACATCATTTTATAATTAAAAGACATTTTTCCAGCAGGGGGTAAAGTAAAGAAAAGAAGTTATTTAAACTAAAGTTTTTCATAGAAAAGCTATGTGAATATCACATTTTTATTGGCTTGATGTTTTTGAAGAGTTATTATCTGTCAATGAATTTATCTAAAAAGTAATTTGACCAGTGAAAAGGTTTTTCCGCATTATTTTTAAATGTTGTTTAGCAAAGAATTAGTATATGTATTTTAAAAATAAATGATAGTCAAGGAAATTCATTTATAGTATTTTTAAGAAGATAAAGAAGGTATTTCTTGAAATAAAGAGGATAACACAATCTAAAAATGAATCTTTATTCATAAATATAAGCGAAAGTAAAATTAGCTGAAATTATAAATTTTGCCCAATTTAATCTTAATATTTATGATTAAGTTATGTTTTATTTTGAAAAAAAATCAACTATAACTAAATCGATTTGATTATACTATTTATATAACCAAAAGGGGTAAAATAAAAGATTTATATGTGTTTATAGAATAATTTGTAAACTATAAGAAAAATAAAAAAATCATATCTAATTTCCCTTTACAAATAATTTCATGCTGCTGTATTTTTAAAATTTTATAATAGTTAAAAAAAGATTATAAATCAATTTTTTTCGGCCAGAGAATCCAAAAATGCTGTAGAAAAAGGTTGAGATTCAAATAAATAAAAATCAATCATGATTTTTGTATTAACTTTTTGCCGTTTTAAAAAATATCACATTTTTTTAAAAAATAAATATAATGTTATTCAATTTGAAAAAAATATTTTTTTTAATAGTTTTTAGGAATATATTATCTTTCGACCTTAATCACCTCCAAAAATGAGCCCTTTGTAAATTCATGTTATAATTACATGTATTTTCTCGATGAAAGTTTCCCTTAAAAATCGAATAGCTATTAAGTGCTCTAGATGCATACATCGATTTGATCAAAAAAAATGTTTTATATTTCATTGATTTTAATTTTAATTTGATTACATGATTCGAAAAAGCTTTGTGCAAACTCGATTAAATATCCCTTAAATCATAAAAAACTAAAAAAATTCAATTTAGATACTTTCTAATCATTCAATGAAATTTTACATTTAAAACAAGCCAAGAAAATTTTCAACCTGTTTTTTTTCTGATTTTTGTTAAGAAATTGGTTTTTATCTCGCAAAATAAATATAGTTTACAGGTGCGATTTGCAGATTTTCGCGATTAATCTAATTTATGTAAAATAAATATTTTGTACTTGGAAAAAAAATCATTAAAATAAAACACTAAAAGTATAAAAAACGAAATAATGTTATGAAAAGAGTATTTATTTAACATTCTTTTCATAATTATTGAGTTTGATGTTTCTGGATATTCTTAATTTAAACAAATCAAAATGTTTTATTATTAATAAATAGTTTTTGCATACTAGTTTTGCAAAAATGGATCTAAAGATAAAATATATCATATAAATACAAAAAAATATGAAAAAATATTTATTGTGTGCATATTAAAAAAAACATTATATGTACATGATATTTATTGAAATAACAAAACAGAATTTATATGGTGTTCCTTACACGCTTTGTAAAAAGATTTTTTTATTTGAACGAAGTAAATTTATTTAATATTTAAAAAAACCAATTTTTTAATAGTTCTGAATGCTATTTTTTAATTAAAAATGTTTCTGCATGGTTTTAATGAGAATATGAGCACAAAGAATTTTTTTGATGGTTAAAGAATAAAATAAAAAAATATCTTTGGTGAAAAATTTTTTAAGAATATTTTACATCAAAATATGATGTTTTTATTAATATTTCTTAGGTTTGCATATACAAAATAAATCAATTTTTTGCAACTTGAAAAATATTCATATATAAATATGTTTATAAACAAAATCTCATAATAATTTTTATACAGTAAATACCATAAATGAAAAAAATATTTCATATGTTCATGTTTGTAAGATACGCCCATAGAGTAGGTTTGGTGACAATTGGCTTTTCTGCAATTGTCTGATTTTTTTACATATTAAATCTAATATAATAAAGGTGTTTTTTTTATGTTAACACCATTGTTTACATCAAAAATTAATTACCTTATTCCCTTATTCGTAAAAAAACAAAAACCATAATTTTAAAAAAATTTTGAAATCGAAAAAAACGAATAAAAACATACTATTTTTTTAATTATTTTTTGTTTTTTTTATTAAAATGACTTTTAATAAATTATTCACACAAAGATTCTAGAATAAAAAAAATCTCCTTTCTATAATTTCAAATAAGTCTATTATAATATAAAAAGCGAAAAATGCAAAAATTGTATTTATTACATAATTATTTATAGTCAATTTTTCTAATATGTGTCACTGTATGCTAGTAAATATAATATTCTGTCTTTTTTGGTTCTAGAAAAAATTTTATATATAGTATACTAATTTTATTATATTAAAATAAATCTTTGCACAAAATTTACTTTTTCAAATTAAAATTTAGAAAAGTACATTAAAATCTAGCCAAAAATATATTGAATCAATGTGTATTTTATCTTTATATTTTTAAATAACCAATTTGTATAACTTTTAAAAAAAACTTTATAAAATAATTTTACCAACCATATGTTTAATTCTTTGATATCTCATACAGTAAAATTACAGTAGTTTATGTAACTATGAAAAATATATAGTTAACCTAAAATAAGTGTTGTGAGTGTTTTTGTACCATCGTAAAGTTTTTTAATCATATATCTAATTTGTGAATTTCAGGGGAATACATTCGAACCTGTTGACAATAAAATTAAATTCATAGTGCGCTATGAATTATAAATAGTGTATATTGCATTTACTTATTATTATCGATTGAATAGTTTAAGCAATTCTTATACAAGTTTAAATTATATTTTTATGTTTAAATTGAATTTGAAAAGAAAAAAAAACTTTGTTAATCAAAAAATTTAAATGTTGTTCATATTATTTTTTTTTTCGCAAATTGAATGTTTTTTTTGATGCAAAACATACTAAAAGCCAGATAAAAAAATAAATATATTTATTAATAAATTGATATTTCCCAGGTAGCTGCAAAATTAAAAAAATTCAAATTTAATTGTTTTCATATTTGCAATATGATAATTAAAAAACATTGCAAAGAATATTTTATAAAAAATTTGTCTGTTAGCTTACTAAATATTTATTTTCATAAAAATGTTATTAGCTCATAATTTCGAAAGTACAAAACCACACGTAGAAAAAATATCATAATTAAAACAAATATATAATATAAAAATAAAAATTTGGCGTTATATATTTTATATATTGTTATTTTAAAAAATAATTTGCATCTTAAAAAATTTTAATATTTTAATTAAAATAACTATAACAATTCAATATATTATAGTATGATATTTAACAAGTTTAAGAAATATAGATGCATCATTACATCAAATTTATGTAACTGCAGGTTAGAATAATTTCTTGGACAAACTTTTTTTCTGAAAAAGTGGTTTTTGGTAACTATCATGTTTATGATTAAAAAAATTATAAGATTTAATCCTTGAAAAACCTATGACTTTTAGTAAATTATAATCAAAATTGCATATCTAAACTAGTTTAAAATATATATTTTTTCAAAATATATTATATTTACCGTTAAATGAGCAATATTTTTTAAATTGGAATAAATATGCATAATAATATATATTTTAAATTGTCATGAAAAATATTTGATTTATCTTTACTTATTTGTTTAAAAATATCCATTATTTGCAAAATTATAGTCGTTCAAAATATAATTCATTTAGTAGATATGAAAGTTTTAGTTGTTACAACTAAAATTGTTAACATTTTTATATTGATCACAAAAGTTTCACTTTTATTTGTAAAAAAATGATATAATAATTTTAATTCATCAAAGTGAATAACCATTAAATATTATTAGAAAGAAAATTAAATTCTTAATTTACATATGAAATAAATTCCATCATAATGATAATATCATAAAAATTGATTTATATTTTATATTAAAGCAATTTAGATGTTGTTATTTGCTCCTAAATACATTTTTATCAATTCTTTTTTTTTTATTTCTTCATAAAACATTTACTACGAATCTATGCAGATTTAAATATCTTATTAGTTTGCGATTGGTTTTATAATTTTAAAAAATTAAGTTTATAACAAATTTAAAGCGAACAAATAAAATTTTGAACTAGATACATAAAATTTTACTAGTAGTCGTTTTTTATCATATAAATCTATGCATATAGAAACTATTTGATAATCAAATTTTTAGTAAGGAAAACTATTAAAGAAGATTCTCATAATGTGATTTTTATTTATCTTTCTGGTGATCTACTCTAATATACAACATATCAAGTTTGTATTTCTGGTGATATAATACAAGAGAATAAATAAAAAGCTAAATTCAAATTTGAAGTATATTATTTGATAATTCAACAACATTCTTTTATTTTTATAGATTTGTTTTTTTTGTTGAATATATATAACAATAATTGATACAAGTTTAAATTTTTAAATTTTGGAAGTATTTTTAGAGGTTTTTTTATATAAAATAAAAAATAGATTATATAAAAAAGAAATAAATATTGTTTACAAGATATGATTTGTTGTAATTGACGCATTTTTTATTCTAAATAAATGTTTTACTATGTTTTAAATATTATCTAAAGGTTTTTAAACTGTTTTTTCATGATTAAAATATCATCTGTAACCTTTATGTAATATTTTCTTTGGTATCAATATTAAGATGTATTATTCATTTTTTGATCAAATATGTATTATTTTTATCAAAAGTAACTAAATAATCTTTTCCTATTTATGCGTAATGTTAATTTATTTATATTTTAAAAATTAATATATCTATTTCTTTGAAAAAATTAATATTTTTGTAAAATAAAACCTTATTTTATTATATTTACATTCTTTGTTCATTTTATTGTAGGAATATTTAAAATAGAAATATCTTTTGTTTTCATTTGTTAAACACTTTAACAAATCAAACAAAAAATTATAAAAAATGAATTTTTAAAAAATAATCATGTGTAAGTTTTGGTTTTATAATTTTTCCTTTTGATAAATTATAGCTTAGAGATTTTTTTAACGCTGTTGATATTTTCGATAGAACAGAATTTTAACTATTAAACAACTATAAAAAATATTGTATCATATACATATCAATCAAGTATTTTGACATATAATCAACTTGTTAA
The DNA here is from genome assembly GCA_000230595.3 of Edhazardia aedis USNM 41457. Classification (NCBI taxonomy): domain Eukaryota; kingdom Fungi; phylum Microsporidia; family Culicosporidae; genus Edhazardia; species Edhazardia aedis. Next base: position 890,380 of record AFBI03000001.1, on the reverse strand, counting down.
AAAAATATTGTTTTTTTTATCATATATTTTACAAACATAAGTATATAAATTGCTTGTTATTTGGTATTTTTTCTATTTATATCCATTAATAAATTTAAATTGTAATTGTAGAATGTTTTTGTTGTATTCAATAGGAATTTAGTATCATTATATCTATTTTTATTTTCAAACAATGTATTTTTCAAAGATAAGAAAATAACAATAAAATCTATTTGAATTCCAATAAAGAATAGAGAATATATTCTGAGAAACAAATTGAGGAATAGTGGTGATAAAAAAAATCTTTCTACATCAAATTCAATTTATAACCAAAAAACTCAAATATTTTAGTTTTTTATATATAAACCAACATATATACCTCTTTAAAGGACAGTTATCGCCCTGAAAATTTTTTGTATTAAATTTTTAAAATGACTTTACTATATGAAAAATATCTTATTTCCGAGAAATTTGATTGTATATTATATATATATTCGTAAACTTACAATCCTTCTATTTTTAGTGTGAAAAGTTATTATTCTTTTTTTTTTATTGATCACATATATATATATAAATCAAATCATCGAAAAAAATTCGTCATTTAGACCATTATCGTGATAATGTGTGTTTTTGAAAAAAAACAATTAAAGATACTGGTTTATTTGATTAAAAAAATATTTTAAATTAAAAATTTTATAAATGTAACATTGATGCAAAAACAGTTTTACAATATTTATAATTTTATACACAAATCAAATTCATGTGATATATTAGCATATTGATTATTTTTAATAAAATAACTGATAAGCAATGTTATTTTACTTTTTTAAGAATGATGGAATTTAAGGAATTTATATACGCTTAAACTTTAAAAACCATTATAAAACTTAAAATATATAATCAAATCGTAATAGATAAACTTTGATGTCTAATATGAATTATAAAAAAGTAAAATTATAAACGTTTTTTCCTCTATTTTCTTCTTTAAAAAATTAAAATTTTTAAACCTATATTTATTTATTTTTGAACAAAAAGTTGATTAAATTGCATCAAAAATCACTTATTGAACAAGTGTTTAAATAAAAACTGTTTTTTAATTGTATCAAAAAAATTAATGTTGTTGTTAAATTTTTATTAATAAAACTAGACTCGAAAGTACATAAATTGTTTTAAATTTATTTATACATTAGTTATAGATGTTTTTTTTCTTTATGTTCTTTGTATATAATTTATATATGTTTTCTATTAAATTTTATGATAGGCTATAAAAATAGCAAAAATAAGACTTCTATAGCTGAAGGTTTTTATTTAAACATAGTAAATTGAAGTTACAGCAGATCAAATTCTTTTTTTAAAAAAGCCTAAAAAAGACCCGGTTTTATAAAAGAAAACACACAATAAAATTCCTCAACGAAATTTCGAATTTCTAATTATGAATATTTTTTGAAATTGTTTATTTTTATGAAGTTTTGCTAGCTTTGATATTATTTTCTTATCACGAATTTTGACGTTCACCAATAAATAAGCAATGATTAAAATTTTGAATTTTTTCATTCATTAAAAAAATATATTAAAAATTGCAATAAGTCAAAAAGAGTGCTGGTGTAAAAAAGACTATAATAAAACCAATGATATTATTGTAAATTTAAATCAAGGATTAATTTTATATGGATTTCTTTTGCCCTTTTTTACGCGATAAAATAAAAATACTTAGAACGCAACAATAATTTTATTTACATACTTATCATCATATAATATAGGTATATGTTTATTCATAAGATAAAAAAACGTTTTAGAAAATCAATTCCAATATATAATTAATAGTTAAATAAACCTTATAATGACTATTAAATTGTTTTGAATGCATTTAGGGTTTTTTGTTAATTATGTAATTTTATATATAAAAGGTAAAATATTTATTATAATTTAAAGTATTATTTCCAATTTTAAAGTTAAAAAATGAATTTTTAGGCAATTAAATTTTTTTATAAAAGTAAGTTTTTATAGTAAATTTTTTTTCATATAATAAATAGTCTTATTTTTCAGTACTTGTTTCAGATACATATATTATTTTTCATTGCACTTCAAACATTATTTTTTGCGAAAATAATTATAAACACACAGAATCTATTAGTTTTTTATCCATGCGAACATCATTTGCTGATGAAAAATTTTGATTCTACAAAAAATATTGTTAAATTTTTATCTATTTGTTATGGTATTTTGTCCGTTTTTACTGTTTTTGTGCATTATTTACGTTTGTTTATATTAAAATATAAACCCTTAAGCTTAACAATTTTTTTTATTCTATATATTTTTTCGCACAGTCAGAAGAAAAAACCTTGAAATCCTTATATCTATTTGGAGTTTTACATGCCTTTGAAACTGGTCTGCTAAATTAAAAAATGTAACAATTTATTTTCTTTTCATTCTATATTATTATATAATACAAATTAATTTAACAAAAATTTGTTACTGGTATTTTTTGGATTTTAGAAGTATCTATATGTTCTAGTACCATTGTTCTTTTGATATCTGTACATTTTTATTATATGATTATATATTTATATTGTAATAATCTAAAAAAATTATTTCTCAGAAAGTTTATACTTATATGTATAAGAAAATTGAAAATAAAAATTTCAATACGCAAATAAAGTTTTAGAATTTTAAAACTTACCTTTAGATAATATCATAAAAAATACATCAACATTATTTTAGGAATTGCAAATTAAAATTGGTAAAATAATAATGTTTCGCGTTGAATGCTTAGTATATCTCAAAAGGAAAATTATCAACAACTTAAATAGTAAAAAATAATTTATTCATGTGTGAAAAGCAAGTGTTTTCATTAAATTATTGCATTTCAAAACATCCAATATTAAAATTATAATTATAAAAAAACTTGCACAATTCTCAAAAATCTCAGTAATATTTTTATTAAATTCATCAAATAGTGGATGTTAATTTAATTTATTTTTTAGCATAAAAAATATTTGCATTTTAAAGTTTTTTCTAATATCAATATTTTAATAAAATATTTTCTGGTCAATAAAATTTTATTATGATTTTAGTTGATAAATACAAGCATCCTAATTTTATGCCTAATAATTGGTTATATGTTGATAAAAGATATAATATCTTTTATTATTACGATAAAAAGCAACTTTTCAACTGTGTTTTTTTTAGAATTTTCAGCAAAATACATCAAATAAGAATATTATTTTATTAAAAATATAAAATACAAGTAATTATTTTGAAACAATCGGTATAAATTTCAAATACTATCTGAAGTTACAATCAATCATTAAGATCTAGTAAAAAAACACCAATTTTTAAATATTTCGAAATAAAATTATGAAATTGATTAATCATATGAAAATAAAATTTTTGATATTATGAGGAAATAAAAATATTTTTTTATAAATTATTCAACAAGAATATTGTGTTTTCTGATGTAAAACAATGAAATCATTCGTATTTTTTTAATAGAATTGTTAAAGAAATTAAAAGATTTAAACTTTGTATTTATCATCTGCAAAAATATTAGCCCATATAGCTTTAAAATTGTAATAAATAAAATTTATAAAATATAAAATTATAAAAAAAAGTTTTTTTAGAATCAAAATATATTGAAAAAAATTAAAAATCGTAAGAATATTGTAAATTAATTATAAAAATCAAGACATTTTAGATACAATCTTCTTTCTGGTTTCAAACCTTATTGCGCGTAATGTGGCTTATAATATAAATTATAAGAAACATTAAAGAAAAAATCTAAAAAATTACAAAATACCGAAAATACTCAAAATACTCAATTGTTTAATAGCAATGTGAAGTATAAGAATAAAGGAAATTTAAGCTTGTGTATTTAAAAACCAGATTTTTTTTATTATATGAAATTTTAAATATAATCTTTATACGAAATTTGTGTTAATTTTTTGAAAAGAAACTGTGGTGTTCAGTAAATTTGAATTTGTTGTTTTTTTTCTTCAAAAGGACACAAATCGATTGTAAAACATCTTAAGTAAAAAGTTTTTTTTAAAAAACAACTATATATGCTAAATTATAGTAATAAACGCAAACAACCTTTAAATAAATTTGGAGGCAGACAAACAGTTGATGTTGAAATTAAAGAAATTTAAAAATGTATGAAAACACTTTCATAAAATTTTATAAAAAGTTTTAATAATTCAACCAATTCTCTTATAAAATCGACAAAATAACATTAAAATCATATTAATGAAAAAAATAAAAATAAAAAAAAACAAACGTGAAATTATGTTCTTCTATTGTGTTAAATTAATTTTTTCAATATCTGCTATATTCTAAAACTTTTGCCTTCATTTATAATCTATCAACCAAATAAATATTGAAAAATAAAATTGAATAGACTAAAAATCCATTTGATTTTTATTTTTTGTAAGATATTTTTTTTGTCAAAGTTACTTTCAAAAATTTTTTTGAAAAAGGTTATATGATGTTCTTTAAAAACCCTGCAAGTATAACACATATTAAAAAAATCATTTTATTTTAATTTTGTTGGTGTACAACAATAAGTACTATTAAATTTTTTTTATATTAAAAAAAATCTTTACGATAAACAAATTTATATTTAAAAAACTTTTACGTTAGAAGTAAAAAGCACAATAAATGCAAAAATTTAATTTATAATAGCTATTACATAATTTTTACAATCAATTAAATTTTACGCAGCATTATAATTTTTCATAATTTAAGTATATAAAGCATTTGAAAATAGAATTTTAAAACTATTGACGGTGCAATAAATATTATAAATATTATTACCGATATAAATTTTAAATAAGACCTTCCATGAAAGTTAAAATAATTTGAATTCTCTGGGTTACTTAGTCGGATGTATTTATCTCTCCTTTTTCGTATTATTTTTTAAACCTTATTTTTTTCAGAGCAAAATTGTTTTATTTAAACTTTTTCATGATTTGTGTTTTTGCGCATATTTTTTCTGTGTATTTATTTTTGATTGCAAAAAATTTTAATTTCTAATGATCGAACAAATCTCCCTTAAATTTTGTAAAATCCAGGTTACAAAAATAACAATAATATAAGAAAAAAAATGTTTCGTTATTGAATTAATTGTTAGGATTTTTTTTTTATAATAGAACAAAAAAATCTATTGTGTACAATCACAATATATGTATATCACCTTACATATAAAAATTTTTTAACTTCTTTTATTGGGAAAATATTTTATACACACAATTTAAACATTAACCATATAAATATTCTTCATCAATACTTATAGCTGATCACCACAAAAGAAAATCAAGTATTTGATATATTTGTTTTCGAGAACAAAAAAATAAATGTTCAGTATGAAAAAGAGTAATTATTACAAATTAGTGGGATTTTACCGAATCTTTTATTTTTATTGCAAAAAAAACAAACATAATCAATATATTAAATTTTTAAACAGTTACACAAATCTAAAAAATTTAGTCAAAAAAATTTTATATAAATTATAATTTACAATTTAGTATAATATGCAAAACATATAAAAAGTATTTTATATAAAAATATATTGCGAATATTTAAAAAAAAGTAACAAAAATTTATGTATTTATAGAAAAAACGTTTTTTTTTTGCTAAAAAACATTACCAACTTTTATATAAATTGTACTTGCTTCTAATTTTTTTTATCTATTGAACTTATCATTAAAATTTATATTCTTTAGTTTATTTCTATAATATTTATTTCTTAAAGTTCAATTTTGGTTACAAAATATTTAAGAAATATGAAAATTTTCATATGAATACAATATTTCTATTATTATACTATTTTTAATTTTTTTAAAATATAAAATATAAAATTATGTATTTTTAACCTTTTAAGTATTATATTTACTAAAAAAATTGATATTTATAATATTTTAAGTATTAACCTTTAAAATTTGTATTAATTTAAAATTATATATTAAAATAATAATGTTTTCTATAAGTTATAATAAATATGTTTATAATAAGATTTTTTTGTATGAAATAATTTATGAGTAAAAATTTTGAAGCACAAAGCAAAAAATAATGTATGGTATTTTGATTTTCAAGCAAATGCTAATTTATTAGCTAAAACACATTTTTTGATTTTTAATTTGTTACATACCTATAAACTTAATTTTTCTAATGTTTTGATATTTACATTATATTTAGATCAATTAGATAAACCTTTTTCAATATTAAAATTTTAATTTTTATTGCAATACTTGCAAAATATTTTAAGTTGCTTGCTCAATAGGATCACAATAGACACATAATGTTCGCTTGATTGTTTATAATACATAAAAAATAGTATATTTAACTTTTCTATTGGTAGTTTAGCATACTCGATATGTGTTGAAATTGCAGATCAATTCTCTTACTACTAGCGATGTTTTAAAGCGGAATCCAAAAAAATAATAAATACGTGCTTAATAAATTTTAAAAGATTATGTATTATCTTTATATATCTATAATCACTTTAATTTTATTTTATCTTCTTACATTTTTTTACCAAATTTATTTTAAAAAGTTCGATCCGCTGATAATGTTATTTTTAAAGTTAACAGAACCGTTGTAATATAGAAATTTAAAAATAAATTAATGGCGCTATCAGGTGGATAGATTGGTGGATTCTGTAATTTTACTCTGCCTCATAAAATTAATTACTATTAAACATCACTTTAGTTTATACGTATCTGTGGTAATGTTTTGAAGGCTTTCTCTCCGTACAACTAATTTACCGATAATAAAAATTTTGACAACAAATTTTTTATTTTTTAAAAAAGGGATGGTGGATAATCTGGGTCGACCTCGCGGTCTTCCCGATTTATCACACTAGCTTGATGTGGTATAAAATATAAAAGACATTTTCTCGATCCTTTTATTTTTAAAAGCTTCTTATAAGCATAATTTTGATCAAAATGTGATTGGTCACATTTTGATCAAAAAAAGATCAAAATCAAAATATTTATCTTAATTGATTATTGATAAACTACGTACCAATAATCATCATCAACCAATCAAATTTGATCATAAAATTGATCAAACTTCAAATATCACAAATAAGGCAAATCACAATAGTAAAATGCCACAAAAATCATTTTTACTATTTTTCGAGATAGGAGATAAAAATGTCCAATCAAAATATTAAACAATTTGTCATCAGAAACCTCTATTTCCAACTTGGATTATTGATCATTTACAATCAAAACCAATGAATTTGCAAATCAAACAACATAATATTGTTTTAAAGGTTTTTTTTAGAATATTTTGGGGTTTTCAACAATTTTTTTAAACAAAAAATAAATGTATATTTGTAGGAATAAATATGTTTAGTAATATTTATTATTTTATTAACTATAAATTTCAAATATATCGATTGGATATTTTAATTTAATAACTTTCTATTTATAAAGCATTATAAAGAATAGAATATGGAAGAATGTTTTTTCTGATTAAGAGATAAATATCTTTTAAACAAAGAAATATAACCATTAGGATAAAAACATATTTTCGATATGATACGGAATATTTATGTAGAATTCTGAAAAGTCCTTCGAAAAGAGTGGTTTATAGATGAATTTACCAATATTTGAATAAAAAAACAACAATAAACTATTGTTTAATTGATTAATGTTATTTTAAAATCGAAAACAATATTTTTTTATTGGAAAATGCCATAATCAAAGGGTGACTTGTTGAATGAAGCAAAAAGATGTTATGAAGAGATAATTCGTTAAAAAAATTTATATTTACTGTAATTTTTTTCTATAGCAGCGCTGTCTTTGCAGCTAAAAATAATCTATTAACTTCTTTCCAGTTTACCATGACCTCATTATTCCAAACTATTTATAAATTTCTTGTGACAGGTTTTGAATGTATATCAGTTTTGTTTTCATATGTAAACGATCGATTCAATTTAGGGGTATTTGAATCAGTAATTCAAATAAAAGTGTGGTGTATATAAATTTAGAAGAAAAATCATTGGATTTTACATATAGGGAAATGAAAAAAAGAATTGGATGGTAGATCACCGAATAGGAAAAATAAAAAAACGATACAAAAAGAGTAAAATATAAAACACTAAAAAACAATTTGCTATTTTAAAGTTGCTTTATTTGATAAACGTGTTCTTCAATGCGTGATAAGCAAAAACGCACAAAAAAATTCCATGATTTTAAAATTATTTCTGTGAATAAAAATATTTAAAATTTTAACAATTGCATTCTGAAAGTAATATTGCATCATGTTATTAAGGTTTCCTATTTTTTAATATTGGTTGCGAAAGAATACGATTGTACACATTTCAGAGACGATTCAAAATTGTTTTTTCTAAACTAATCAGGATATCTAGAATTTATTTTTATTTATATAAATAACTATTATATATTACAAAAACTAAATTTTGCAAAATAAAAGGAAATTACGATTTTTGCATGTTTTTATATTTACAATTATCACACTTCAGAAGTGTGCTAAATCTAGAAAGAATTGAATCATAAAAATTTCTGTGAATAAATAATCAAATTATAATTTAATTATAAAAAATCATTGATTAAAAAATTGATATTGTAAATAAAAATTTTATATTTAATTTAATAAGGAAATAAATTATATTTCATTTAAATTTAATAAGAATAAAATATAACATAAAGTTGCCAATAAATATATCAATTAAAGCTATTTAAAGATAACAATAATAATAGAGGGCGAGAAATGTAAAATAAAGATAGAAATAATAACATGATTAAGTCTGAATCAGACATAAAGTGTCCTGTAACTCTGGGACATTACCATATTTAAAATAAAATTCAAGAACGCTAAAACATTTCATACTATTATATTTATTTAAATTATTATTTTTAAAGTCATTAAAATAACCACCTTTTATCCTACTTTTATCACTAATATTGTTAATGTTGTTAATGTTACTATTGATATTACTACTACTATTACTATGGTTAAATCTATTATAAAATTTTCCCTTTCTCTCCTTTTTTATTTTTTTAAATTTAAATACCTTTCTGTGATTTTTGTTATCTCTCTGATAATCACGTTCACTAAAAGGAAATATCGTATATTAGAAATTATATTGTAAAAAAAATGTTAAATGTTGTTTTATTAATTATATTTACCAAAGTATATTCCAAACTAAACATTTATTTTATTAGAATATTTAATTAAGGTTTTATGTGGTAATTTATACCACACAAAGGTTCACAAAAGATCTTATTAAGGATCAAAAAAACCATATAAATAAAATAAATCATCATAACAATCATTATTGATACGTTTTCAATTTTCCTTACTTTACAAAATAGCATGATATTTTATTATAAAAAACAATACCTATATTTACAATTAAAAAGAAAGTAACTTGATAGACTATCTTCATAATTTACATAAAGATAAGTCGCCATTAGAAAATAAGAATAAACAGAAGAAAATTTTGGTTTAGATGTTTTTCATTTATTATTAAATGCTAAAAAGTGTCTAGAAAATCCATATATTGTTCCTTAATTTTTTATAATTTTTAGATATTCCTCATTTCTATATTTTTCCCATTTGGATTTAGAATTAAGGTAATTTGCAAATTTATCCTTGTGAGGAAAATTATAATGATAAAATTGTTTCTGAATACTGCACAGTTTTAAAATGCTATAAACAATTTTCATGTTTGCTAGAAGCACAATTTTTTTTCTAAATTTAATTTAATACAACAAAATGCATTTGTTAACAGTGTTTATTATACTTATTTTTTCTTATAAGATTTTATATTATTGTTTTTTTAATCATTTATTAAGCCATAATTTGTAAAAAAATCTTAAAATATATTGTCGACATCCAAAAGTGAGGAAAAACAGGTTTTTTTTACTGAAAAAGAACATAAATGTCACATATGATTAGCTGTTTTTTTTTAGCTCATAGAATGTTTTACAGAGCCAGATCTTCTTTTTTAATTTAGGATTCTCCTTCGATTTTTTTAAACTAATTTTATTTGATTGAGAAAGAATTTTATTAATAATTTATTATAAACCTTTTAAAAAAGTGTATTTTGATATATATAAACCTGAAACATTATAAAAAATAAAAATTCAAAATTATTAGTATTTTCCTTCCATAAACCTTAATATTTTATAAAATTTTGAAAATCATATATCTTTTCATAATTTTGTTACATACACCATTTTATTAATTAACAAACAAGTTGATTAACTACAATATTACTAAAAAACATTTTTTTAACTTTTTATTAACTTTTTTATCATAAAACATAAGTGTAATGCAAATTTACTTTTTCTTGGATTTTTAATTCTTAAAAAACACACATTTTATTGTTTTTTTTTATATGAAATCACAGATGATTACACGAAAATTTTAATCTTTATTTTAATATCATTTTTTCCTTGATCATTAGTTGCGTCTTAAATTATGTCAATTGTCTTTGTTGGCTAGAAGCGCGCTATAACTAGTTGATTTTTTAGGCTTTTTATATTTTATATCTGGTATAAAAATCTTTTTATAGTCTAATGTCCAAATTGTTATAGAATATCCTTTATAAAAATAACATTGGTGAAAAAGCCTCAATCATTTGTGTTTTCTTGGAGAAACCTGAACAGTAATTAAGAATGCTAAGTTTAGGTTTTTAGTTTTTCTTTAGATGAAAGTTATTCTATTTATGATTACAATCCAATCTTTACCCCCACGGACAAAAAAAATTGTTAACAAATTTAGAATTAAAGCAATAGAAATCATATTATTTACCATACGCTTAAAATAATCACAAAACCCTTTAAAAGTTGCGCAAACCATTCTCAAAATTTTATATAGTGACTTATTTAATTCATAAACTATTTAAAAAAGATTTAAATTATAATAAAACCAAAATCAAAAATAATATATACTATAAATTTTATTACATTCACCTTTTTCGTTTTTTTGCAATCATTCAGCAATCTAATTATTTCACCCGAGTTTTTTCTTGTAAATACAGCCATTTTTTTCGAAAAATAAACAAAATCGAAAGTTTAGCTATAAAATTATATGTTAGGTAGTCAAACAGCACAACGAAAATCAATTTATTATGTTACCGAATAAACTTAATTTTCAATAAACTAGAAATCGATAAAATAAAAATAATAAATACGATTGAATAATAAGTGGAAAATCTTTAACATATTTATGAAAAGCAATGTTAATAATTTAATTTCAATTTTTTCACAAAAAGATTTAAAAAGAACTGAATTAAAGCGGTAATTTATGTTGTTGGAAGGCAAGACTTTCAGAGATTAGAAAAATTTCTTATTTTTTTCCACAATCATCAAAAAATCTTCTCGCTTTAAATAGGCAACTGTCAATCAAAATGATTGATATAAAATATCTCCTAAAATAAATCAATCTATATTTACGTTTAGAATGATCATGTCGAATTTATTTACTTTCATAAATTCGTCTCCTTTAAATGGATAGTACTTTGACGTAATTCAAATGTCAAATGACATTGTTTCTATATCCAATAAATGTCACAAAATTGGAAAATTTTTAAACGCATAATAAAATATATTGTTTTATAAAGATGTTTTTTGAAAAATAAAAATTTTCTTATTAAAAAATGATTATTATTTACGATTTTCTTAATTTTATTCTTAAATATCGTTTGAACAAACTATCATATCGTCAATTTTCAAAATTGTATTAACAAGTTGAATAGCCATAGAATACTGTTTTACTTTCGAATGGAAAGCATCAAATATATTATAATTCTTCATGCACACACCGTGTTTAGAATTAATGCAAACACCTATTGTGTGCGAATTTTCATTTGCTTGTCGTGTTCTAAGTGCACCTAAATATTCAATGGCGTCAACCCCTATATTACGTGCTAAGCAAAACGGTATTTCCTCTAAAGATTGTGCAACAATATTGAAACATTCACTTTCTTCTGCTGGCAGGATTTTAGCTCTTTCACGAAGAAATAATGAAGATGAAATTTCGGAAGATCCCCCACCGTATATTATTTTATCGTTTATAAGTATATTTCTAACAGAGCATAACGCATCTCTGATAGATCTTTTTGATTCTTCGATAACCATATCTGTAGCACCTCTAACATAAATTGTAACCATATGAGAACTATTTTTATTTTCAATATTTATTATTTTCTCATCCTCGGTACCTATTGTAATTTCAGAAACATTAGCAGATCCTAAATCTTGCTCAGACAAGTCTTCAAAGCGTGATATTATTGATCCACCTGTATGAACGGCAATTTGTTCAATTTCTGCACCACCTACCCACCTAATAGCTGGTAAATTATGTTCCATTAAAAGACTGTTGGCTTCATCATCAAATCCCCACTGACAAACAACTATATTTGCACCTACTTCTTTCAATCGAGCGATCATCTCGATAAATTTGCTTTTTTCATATTTTGCTAAATTTTTGTAGTCTTCAACAGTAGATATATTAAGGCTATGTTTAGTTTTTATTTTTGGTGGTTCAAAAGGACATGTTAATATTGCAATTTTTGCATTTTCAATCGATTTTACCATTTGAGAGTGACTAAACTCTTTGTTTAAAATTACACCATTAAGTAGTTTAGTTTGAGAAATATCGTTTCCTATGCGTGCTTCTATTCGTATTCGCTCTAAATCAACGTCTTTCCTTCGCTCATCAAATACCTGTTTCACAGCCTTTGTGCAAATATCGGCGAATAAATCTAATGATTTATTCACAATTTTACTATTTAGAGAGGTTTTCGCGGCATTAATCAATACTTCATTGGTCTTTTTATTCTTTTCTGAAATATTATTTAAATGTTCAATTAATAACTTAAGAGCTTTATCATATGCTTCTGATATAATTACTGGGTGTATTTTCTTGTACAGTAACTCAACGGTATTTTTTAGCAATGCTGATGCAATTATAACTACACTTGTTGTTCCATCACCAATTTCATCATCCATAGATTCACTTAAATCTAATATAAGTTTGGCAATAGGTGAATCCAAATCCATGTTTTTTAAAATAGTAGCACCATCATTTGTTATTGTGACATTTCCATCAAGATCCTGCATTATTTTATCTGAACCAAATGGTCCGAAACTTGTATTCAAGAAGTTCGCGATATTCTGAACAATTAATGCATTAGTTTTATAACATTCAATTCCCTTCATTCTTTCTTCTTCGTTTCCTGAAGAAAGAGTTATTATTCGACCAAGTTCATCCTGTATTATTTTTGTCATTTTATTGGGTTCAATTAATTTATTAAAATAACGAATTAAAAGCGAGAAATAACATTGAAAAAAATATAAAAACAATTTTAATATAAATATATTTAAGAAAATTGAATTTTTTCTAAATAAATAATTTTTTTATCTTTTCATATTTATAGTTTTATTTATCTGTTAATTAAGAAAATTTTTTATTCAAGAACTTCATTGCGTAAAATCAAAAATTATCTAAATGTGATATAAAAACAAATAAAAATTAAAATATTTATTAACTATTATATTTTTCGGGTTGTATCACATTGAAAAATTTTTATACACTTCAAAAATCCTATACTTTGACCTAAATCGCATCAAATTTGTTCTACGAAGAAATTTTTCAGCCAATAAACATACAAAGCAAACTTTTTTTTTTTAATATTAAGCATTTATTTAAGACTATCATAGTTTATATTTTATCAATATTTTAATAATACAAAAAAAATATTGAATTGAATTCCATTATTATTCATAATCAATTAGAATATGGTTGCATGATAAATTTTTACAGCAAATAATAAAAACAATATAAAACAAATAAAAATTTGCAAAGTTTCTTAAAAAAACAATAGAAAAGATAAAAGATTCAATTAACGACTATTATGGAAATTTTTATGTTATCTACAAAAAATGGGAAAAAAAGCTAGAACATGTACAATAAATAGAATTATAATTAAAAACCCCAAATAACCATAAATAGTAGGAATTCAACAACATATATGTTACATATAACCCTTTTTATTTGATTTATAATCAATTAATCACTATTTTTAGGCATTTTTTGTTTGTTAATAGCATAACAATTTGAAACAAAGTAATCTATAAAGTAATGTATTTTTATAAAATCTAAAAGAATTTAAAATAAGGTATAATTAATTTAAATGAATTTATTGCTTGTTAAAAATCTAGTTTACTTGATTGGTATCAAACTTTTTAACTGATAAATCTGATTGTTTTTTGACGATTGCTTCAATTATATTTCATAATGCCAGAAAAAAAGAGAAAATTTGTATAAATCAAATTATTTTAGGTTTTAATAATTTATTTCAATGCATAGAGAGAATGTATTTGTTTTGTATTCTCTTCCGATGGGTTGATTTCTATTTGTATTGATACTTCATTAGATTTTTTAGGTCATTTGACCATCTTTTTCCGTTTTTTTCTATTTTTTAATTTTCACATAACCAATTTATTTACTTTACCTTTTTCATATGGAAAATTTTATTTTCAGACCGTTCTATTTTTGGTCGATTGAACGGAATTGCACCACAATATAATTAATTATATAATGAAATTCTAGTATTTTGTTTGTTCAAGATAATTTATGGAAGATAATTAATGATGGATTTGATTTAAAGTTAAAAGATATGGAAGGAATTATACTTCAATTAAATTCATAAAATAAAAACTTCAAGCTTTTAAATGTTTGTAATCATATATGTTTTACTTTAAAGCCTAATAGTACAATAAAAGGCAAAATGAAAGATTAATGAAAAGAAAATTGCGTTGATTTGGTACACTGAGTATATTAATTATATGATAGAAAATAAATTAGTTCGGTTATCTATGTGAAATACATCACATGATAATTAATCTTTATAGATTAGAAATTCTTTCGTAAATACATTAAAATGATTTGTTTATTATATTTTAATTATTGTTATTTAGATTTTTATAATTAGATAAAGTTGATATTGCTAAATATTAGAGTATATTGTAATTAGTGTATTTATAAATTTAAAATTATACATTTAATTACCCAATTTATTAATATTTATGAATTTATTAAAAGGTGTGCAAGTAAGAAAAATGACAATTTACAAATGAAAAGTGAAAATATTGGGAAAAAAGTTGTAATGGTAAAAGTAAAAGTAAAAACAGAAATAATGGGATAAACAACACCATAATTTATAATAAATAAAAAAACATATCAATTAGAAGTGAAAAATTCACAATACATTTAGTACTTTATTATTTTATTTACATTATAATCGTGTTCGTAATTTACATAACAATCTGATAATGGAAAAATTATATTTTTTGATTATATCATCGAATAAATTTGTTTATGGGTTTTAAGTATAAATTTTAAATAACTAGATTTCTCCGTCTAAATAAACTTCAAACTGTTTATCGCACGATTTACTTGAAATTATAATCAAAAGAACAAATGTATCAAATAAATATATTAAAGATAAATAATGCATTTCAAAAATTGTATCTTGCGATAAATTTTATCATAAAATATCTAATTTGGTTTTTATATGTTAAATGATAGATTTTTGTGTAACATTGAGAATCTTTATATTTTTTTTGCTTTTTTTATTTTTGAAGTAAATTATATGGATTTTACAGGAAAAATGAATCTATAAATAAACATTTTTTGCCCTCAAAGGGAAAATTATTTCTTCAAAAATGCATAAGCGAGATACTAAATTGCCTTTTAATAATTTATATAATAATAAAATAGATATGTTGATAGCTGATTATTCAACCCTACTTTTGGAAGAACACGATGTGGAAGTGATTTTAACTAAAAAAATTATTTATAACTTTGAAAATCTCTAAGTTCTTTAAATGGTGTAAACTATCTATGACCAACCTAGAATAACTAATATGCTGATATAGCAAAAATGGAGACCAGAAAACCTAAAGATCCCAGATAATCACACACTTCTTTTTAGCAAGAGAGTAGCCATATCCAACCAAATTCACTTCATATTTATTTTATATGGATGTTACACATGATAATAATGCTAAAAAAACAAAATAATCGAGTCGAATGCGATTTTTTATTTTAAATACAAATATCACTAAATTTTGTACAAATGTTATTGTAGAACAACACTAGTTCTTTTCAATTATATTAATTTATGTTTCATGAAAATTAGAATATATTTTTAATTTGATTTCGTATTGGTTTAGGTAATTAATAAATTAAAACACTATGATCATTCTGTATTAATGGTTTTGAAGATAATATAAGTTTTTCACTTGGTTGGATATACTCTACTTAATAAATAATTTATATCTTAAAATATAATTACAATGTTCAATAAAGCCAACATAATCACCGCTGATAGAACAGATTATCAGTCTTGTACCATTTAATTATATTATCATAAGGTATGCAACAAATATTTTCTAATATTTAAAAATTTTAATTTTCTAATTGTGTTAATTTTTTAAAAAATATGGAAAATAAAAAAATAATGTGTGAAATTTACCCTTTACATTTAAATGTTATTTTTTCGATTTAAAAAGACAATTTATTACAAAAACTTCCTTTAATTTTTTTATTATAAAAAATTACTGATATAGGTTTTTATTCATTAAAACTAATGTTATTATCTTATGTGTTTTAACATTTTTGATTTTTATTAGCTAAAATTTTTCTATATAGTTAATTTTATATTTATATTTATTAAAGGATGTTATGTTACATTTAGTAAATTACAAATAAACCGAAATTTTATAAATAAAATAACAGTTCTTGAAAATTTTTTGAAAGAAATTTTGATATTCGAAAATAAATTTGAAGCTGTATTAAGAAAAATTTTAGAAAGCTATTGCTGTTGCGTTGGTTTAAAATTTAAAAAAAAATAATTTGTAAGCTTATAAAGATGAAAATTTGTATTTAATTGTATATTAATATGTTTGGTGATGTTTGCTGAATTATATTTCTGTTCCATTTTTAGTGGTATGTTTTTTGATACAGCGTGTTTTTTTCGTTCTATTTTCAGCTTCTTCATAAGGATCAACTTCCATTGAACCACAAGACTCAAAATCTTTTGTATTATTCCGATTGACTATTTTATTAAGATTTATTTTTCTATACTACTAATTTGCCTCAAAGGAGATCAATTACGAGTACTTTAAATAAATTAAACAAAAATTCTGTTTGTAGCAAGAATACTTAATGACTTTAAGAATGTATGATCTATATTAAAAAGTTAGCAGCTAATTTTATACGAGAAAATTTGATAATACTTTGTTAATATTAGAAATTTAACTCTTTTATGAAGTTGCTTATGATGATATATGTTACTTAAAACCATAATAATATAATTCAAAGAAAAAGCTAATCATCATAATTCATAAAATCAGCATATATAGAAACGAATAACATATAATTCGTAACCAAAAGCCTTTCTCTAGTTGATATTAAAAAAAATTGAATTTATATCTTATTTTCAATCAAAAAAATATAAGATAAAAATATCTTATTTTTATTGCAAGATAGACTGGCAAAAAATGCTGAATGAATCGTCACATCAAATGAAAAAAAGCACAAAAAAATATATTCTGTTTACATTAAAATTCAATGTGATTTCAATATTTTCGATTCTTATTTTGAAAATTTTATCACATGTTCTAAGTGCTATTCAAAAATATGAAATAAAAACATGTCAAACGAGATGTGCAATTACGAAATTATTTATTCTTTTTTTTTTTTTGCTACTAAAAAATCTTAACAAATAAAATTTTTTCATGTTCGAAGAAATGATATATACTCTATAATTAAAAAATAAAAATTTGTAAAGTCAGTTACTCAAAACTTTAATCAAATTATAATTAAATATAATTATCAAAATAGAAATTAAATTTTACTAAAATTAAGTATTGTCAAATCAGAGATAAAAAACCCGTTCATGTGGATTTTAATTTATGTTTAGAATTCATAATACAAATTTTTTGTAGCGATAAAAATCATAAACTGATATTATGCGACATAATCTTTTGTAATTATCGCCTTTACGGTTTTTTAATTTCAAAGAAATAAAGCTACAAAAATGGTTTCATTTTAGGCTCTATTTTTAAACTTTTTTATGTTTAATGCAAAGACTAGATTTAAATGTTTTTTCAATATTTTATTAAAAATTTAACCAATAAATGAAATATTTTGAATCGAAAAAAATAAAAACATTCTTCAAGCTAATTTTGAAATTTCTATTTATGATTTTTAGTTAGATATTCTATTTTAAAATTCAAATTACCTACCCATTGTATAACTATAAATAATAAAATATAGTTTTCTTAAGCTATAATTTAAAATTATGAATAAAATCATAATTTTGGATATTCTTAAGAACAATTTAATACGAAAATATTATTCAAAAAAAATTAATGGTAATACGAAAAAATTTGAAATTGTGATTTATGCGTGACAGCATTTGCAAACTTCATACAGAGCAATCTATACTCTTCACAGATTTCATTTTAAAAAATAAAGACAATCAATCCCTTTTTGCTCGATTTCTTTTTTTTATCTAAATCTCTGCCTTGCTTTCACAGCTGAGATTTACGACAATAATGATAAAAATCAGATGATTGTTAATTTTTTATCAAATCTTTTTCCTCATTGTGTTTGAATTTACAGTGGTAAATATTAGTATACAAATAGGTAACAAAATAAAAAAAAATGTAGCAAAACACCAAGATAAACGAACATAAAATAATGCGCAATTTATATTCGAAAAAGAATAATTTGTCACAATTTAATTTGTATGTTTTTGTTCTTTAAGATCAAATAATATTGCATTGACAACATTTTGAATTCTCAAAATAGAATATAATAGTTTATTTGCTGATAAATTTAATTTTTTTTGAAGGTCTATATATATTATAAGTTATCAATAAAATTTCAGTAGCTCTTTAATGGCAAAATTAAATAATTTGTTTTTTATAAAGCAAAATATTGTCTTCATTTAAGGCCTTATTTATCAAAATTTGCAATTATATTTAGATCATTGTACACATGTTGCATCTGATATAAATTGCATAATGTAAAAAATTTTCTTATAAGAAAGAGCCTTTTTAACGAAGTATACCTTTCTAAAGCAACTAAAGGTAATAAATAAGATGAAATATAATCTTTTTACTAAATTATATTAATAATTCTATATTTTCTATAAATTAAAAATATTTTTTTAAAAAATGGTTTATCAAACATATTAGTTGATAAAAAACATTGAATATTTTATATTTTTCGTAAAGGAAATTGTATTTAATTAAAAATGATTAAAACAAATAAAATCATGAAAAAAAACCATATTTTCACAATAAAAATTCTAAAATAAAGACATAAAATTTATTGTGAATTTTTTAGCTATAAAAATTTTTAATGTATGTAAATTTTTTTTTTATTCTAATTACAGAAAAAAGCTATCATATTATATATAATATTTACAAATGTGCATTTCATCAAAAATCTTTTGCTTAAAACTTTAATACAAACAAAAAAAGTTAAAATTTAGAATTCTAGTTTTGTTTCTGTGATATACAATATCACATATAATTAATATTTCAATATTGGTTATTAAAGAAATGTGTTTATAATTTATATTTTTTATCATTCTAAAAATAAATTTATGTTTATAGTTTTGTGAAACTAATTTCATTTTAAAAATTAAAGAAATTAGTATACGTAAAAAATATATATAAAACAATTCTATATTTGAACTTTTTTGTGATTTTTTAGAGATAAGAAAAATCACAAAAAGTTATTTAAGTAAAAAAAGAGAGAAAGAAAAAGGAGAATGTTACATTATAAAAATAACTTTAGTAGAAGTAATCATATTAGTAGCAATAATTTTAGTAGTAATCATTTTAGTAATAATAATAATAAATATAGCAACAAAAACATTTCTAATCTTTTAGAATTTTATTTTAAAACAAACAGTGTTCCTTTTTTACATGACAGTTTAAAAATAAAGACTAAAAGAAAAAAAGATCGACATAAAAGTTGATTTTAATGATATTGATATAAAATACCATAATACATACTATTGTGAAAATATAGATTCTTTGATGCTATAAATTTATATGTTGGATGTTAAGTAATATTAATAAAAGAATTAAATGAAATTATTAGGTTTTAATCTTAATATTTAGCTAGTTATGTGATTCAAAACAAATTTTAGAATTGTTTAAGCAATTATTTAATTTTTATAAATTAGTTCAGTGGGATAGTTTGTAACATTTACTTTATGTATATGTTATTTATCAAATAGTTTTAAAAAATCTTTTAGTTTTCTTTATAGTTATATTGTAAAATAAATAAAAAAACAATTTTCGTTTTTTAATAATTCCTAAAGGTATCAAATTAAAATATATATAAAAAAAAGCTTAGTTTGGTTTTGATGTACCTAAGTCTATATAAAAAAGTATTGAATTGAATTTACTTTAAAAACTAAAAAACATTCAAACTTAAATTCAGACTTTAGAATGGTGAGAAGCTGTGATATTATTTAAATTGAAAATGTTTTTGTTTTTTTTTGCGATGTTTATTTCGATGCTAAAAACACAAAAAATGGTAATTATGAACATATATAAGAATAAGTAATTCTATTTGAGTGTTTGTAATTGCTTGAATGCTTATTATACTTACTCGCAGTAATTCAAAATATTAATCGAAACATATTAATTATTATATTAAAATTATTGCACAAACAATAGATTTTTAGTGCAATTATAAGAAGACGGTTTTTTTAGTATCTATAACTAACAGAAAAATATATGGGTTAAAAATATAGATTTTTTTACAAAAACCAAAAATGAGTAATTGAAAAAATTATAAGTTATATAATTAAGGTAAAAACTGCAATTTATTGTTCGTTAATAGATTGTGATAAAAATGCTATTAAAATAAATAACTATTTTCGGTTTTGATGTTGATATCGACAATATTTCAATAGTATAATTGGTTTTTCTTGGGAAAGAATATGTGTTTGAATTTTTTTGCTTATTAAAGCAATCAAGAAAGAAACATGACAGAAAACATTGATATACTTAGATTCTAGGTTCATTAATTACAATGATTCTATTCATTATTTTACACACAATGTTATTCGTATGCCCGAAAATTCATAAATAAATATACATTCATCCTGGTTCTTAATAATTTAATTAGTAACCAGTATTCTTATTAAAATTAATAAGATTTATATATTTGATCGATATCTATCTTTATATTTTCTATGACTTTTTTATAGATTATATATATTTGTTTTATTTGTATTTAAAGCAAACAACACAATAAATATTTTAAAATAATTTTTATAATAAAATATGCTATTAATATGATTCTTACTTTACTACAATTTTTTTTAGATTTACTGTTTGCCTTTTGAGCATTCTTACAATCTTTATAAAAAGTCTGGAGGTAAATTTCGTTGATTTTTTGTAACACTTTAAAACTATTTATCTCTTTCTATAAAAAATAGTATATTCTTAAAATAAAATAGTTTTTTTCGCAAATTTAGCGATCAAAAATATTTAAAATGTATTTGAAAATTCTTTACCAATATAAAAGTTTTTTTTGGAAATTACCATTTAGTTTGATTAATTCATTTATTTTTTATATAATAATGTTTTTAATTCCAACAAAAAACCCGTTGAATTTGTTTCTTTATGTGATAATAGCAATTTATGCCTACAAAAAGCATTTGATTGGGCAAAATATTTAATTTTTGTAAAAAGAAAATTTAAAATACTTATGAAAATGTAAAAAGAAAATCATAAACTTTTAAAGAGCAAAAAAACAAAGTTCACTGGCGATAAACATCATCACCTACTGGTAAATATAAGAATAAAATTTCTATTTTTTTAGGCTGGCAAAAAAGTATTTAATAATTTCTCAATCATTTATTTAAATGAATACTTAAGAAATTATTTAAAGGGATACTTTATTAGTTTCATCAAAAAACCCGAACTAGTTAACATGAATTTTTTATATTCCAATCATTTTTTTAAGTTGTGTTTTCTGAACCGTAAAAATGTTTCATAAAAACATTTTATAAAGAAGAAAAAAAATAGAAAGACCAAAATACCCTAATTTAGGTATTTTTGATGCAAGATATATTTAAATTTTATATTTTTTACAGGCTCAGAACAAAAATGTCAAAAAAATGAAATATAATCAGCATTTAAAATTTCCTGCCAATCAGCAAATAGTAGAATTTAAACGATTGATAACAATTGTTTTCTGTCAAAAATTTTTATGCATTTTTCTTATTTTTTTTATAAGGTCATTGGCTACTCAAAAATGTGCTTATCATTGTAAAATTTTAATTCGTTTTTTAACTTTTCAAACATATTAATTGTTATTTTTTATAAGTACTTTTTTAATTGAATAATATTAATTGAAATCATAAATTATATTTTAGTATTTTTGCTTGAGTAACTAATATACGAACATTTATTTAGAAATATATGATCTTTGAATTTAAATGCATAAATATGTTGTGAAAAACAAAAAAATTATAAAAAGTAAAAATTTGAATAATTGTTTAATGGTGTATGATATGCCAAATTAAATGACAAAATTTAATTTTTTTAAGATATTTATCATAGATAACAGGAAAGTATTACATTTAATATTTGTATTTTTGTGATTCTACCATTGATTATTATATTGAATAATAACATAGATATTAAAACATTTTGCATCTCTAATATCAACATATTTGTAATATTATAATTTATGTAAGATATATCTAAATAGTCTTTTTATATAAAAATTCTATATAAAGAATTTTAAGATCAAAAATGATAAGATTTGGCTTTCGTAAACACAAAAAAGTTTTTTTATTATTCAAGAGTTTGTGTTATTTAAAATCATTATAACAAAAAGACCTAGATTTTATTAAAAAATATTTTTTGTGGTTTAAGTTGGTTCTATTTTACAAAAAAAAGAGAATATAAAAGGTTTGGAAATAAAGCAAATATTTTTTCTAAATGTAAAAATGTACAGGAAATTATTAGAAAAAAATTTTTAAACAATTTCAAAAATTAAAAACAAACTTTTTTTTCGTTTCACCTCAACGTATTCTTTTACCGACTATTTAAGCAAGATTTTTTACTTAATATAGTGAATTTCAAATATATTTAACAACATTAAACTATTAAATATGACCTTAAACATTCATTTTTCCAATTTAAAAATTGAAAGTTTTATATATTTTTTCTAAAAAATAATAAATACGACAAAAACAAAAATCAACTTCTCATCAAAAAATACAATAACATATATCTAATCAATTCATATTGTTAATATACTTTTATGATTATCATATCTTTGATATATTAAATTCAGTAATATAACACACTAAAATATAAAGAAGAAAAGATTTCTTAAATATTTTTTACATTTAGAGGAATATTTTTAAAAAACCACTTATTATTCTTTGTGACAATTTTGAAGAGTAAAAATTGAATCGATAATTTTTTAGTAGAATTTATTTCATTAACCAATTTAACTAATAATACGGGCGCGATCACGAAGAAATTTTAGAAAGAAAATAAAAAAAAATTACAAAAAAAATAAAAATTATAAGAAAAGTTAAAAAAAAACAGTAAACACAGAAAACCCCACATACTTTATTTTCATATATTCTATTTGCAATTCAATTTTATTCTGAGTTTCGGCGCTTTCGCAATTCCGCAATATAATATACAGATAGATATTCTTAAATCCTAGATTTTCAATAAAAACAGTAACTGAAAGTTTCGTTTAGGCATACAAAATCAGTCGCTATTATTTAAATAACTAAAATTATTTCTCTTAAATAGTCACCAAAAAAATTGTGTTTTAATGTATCAAAATATGATATATTAAAATCTATATTATATTTTTGATCGGCATCATTGAATGAGCTTTTAGTTAAAATTATCTATAATCTGGTTATTGTAATACAATTTTTATTTAAATAAAAAAATATTCCTTTATTTTTTTATCATATATGAAAGCATCGCACAATCGAAACTAAAATATTGTGAATAAATATTTTTTTTTTATAATAATCAGATTTTCACAGGCATGTATTATGTAAATAATTTTTTTAAATTATTTAAATTTTTCGATGCACAACTTTAATTACTCGAGTGTAGAGTATACAAAACATCATATTTCATAAAATAGATTTTTACCAATTCCTTTCAAAGATATTTTTCAAAATATTTTATTTTTTGTAAAAATAGAAATTAAAACGATAAAGACAACAGAAAATCTTATTTAAATTATACGTTTTTTGCTCACAATATTAATGGTGGTTTTTTTTATTGGATTGAAGAAGAATTCTTGTTTAATTTTTCATTAAAATATAAAAAGTTGTCGATAAAGAAATAAATTTTTAAAAAATTAAAAAAAAACATACAAAATAAATAAAAAATTAAAAAGAAGTATAATAAAAATCGCCAAAATAATGATTACTTTTGTTTATTCACTTATTAATCACATTTTTGCATTAAAAACATTAAAAAAGTCTTATTGTTTTCTAATTTGTAAAATTCTGAAATACACAGGTGTTTTATTCATCAAAAATTTCCATAAATTAAATGGTTTTTATATATAAACATAAAAAATGTTTTTATTTATATTTATACTGAATAAAATCCTTTTAAATATTGAATTTTACTTAAATATGTCTAGTTAAAAAATTTTATAAAAATAAAAATATTAGAACAAAATTTAGAATTCTAAAAAATGATATGTATATGGTATTGATATACTTGGATTATTTGTTAATTCCATTTAAAGTCGAATTTTCATCTATATAAAATCATAGTTAATGGAAAAAAGTATTTTTTATATAATTATATGCTTAAAAAGTTAAATTATAATTTATTTTCTTAAAATTAAAATCTTTTTTACGTTTTTGGTGACATAAAACTGTAAACTATTTGAATTGGTCGAAAACACAAATTTAAATGTATATTATTAATGTTCCAGGCCCTTTTGATAACAATTTTATATTAAAGTACTAGTTATTTGTGTGCTTAAGTTAAAATTAAATTTAGCAAAAAGTATGCTGAAAAATTGAGAACAAGAAAAATTAAAACGATAAAAATTTTTCGATTTGTATGTTATAATTGTTTTTTTTACTTTTTTATGGTGAAAAATGACTAACATATAGGACACTAAGGATCTTATTAATATTATACATATTTTGTCTTTTTAATTGCCTTTCACACAGATTATAATTAGAATGAGACTGATATCTGCTATTTATTATCATATTCTTGTAGATTATCGGGTTCTTTGGATTTGGATAAGTTTAGTAATATTTTCTCCAACCTTTACATCTTTTCAATTACCCTAATGCTTTCGACTCGATGTCGTTTAACAAAAACGCGATACGCATATTGTAAGTAAATCTTAGTTAAAGTGAATAGGCGTCAACTCACCTGATTTACGAGTTGGCTTTTATTCCATAAATACTAATACAAAACTGATAATTACATTTATAGCGAATATATTTGGATATTTGGTTGATTTACGTTAAAGCAATAAACAAATTTTGAGCAAAGCACAAAAATATGGTATTTCAAAAAAAAATTGTGAAAAAAAAGGTTTGATTCTATATTTTATAATTTTTCAATAAATAGATTATAAGTTTAGATAGTCCTAAGCGTTAAATTTTTTTTAAAAAATGTTGCTAAAAACAAATGCGTGGAATAATTTTCCTTGAAAAAAATAAGTTGGAATATTTTTAGTTTTATTTTCTTACAGTTTTTTTTATCTGTTCAAAATTGTTTTAATCTTAAATTTTTCATAAATGTTAATATTGATGAACATATACAAATCTTAATCACAAAATTTATAGTTTCTATGCCAATTTCATCGTTTAATTAATTAAAATCTTTTTAAATTAACAATGTAAATTTTCAATAGAAGGGATGATTAAGAACTTTGTCAATTTTGAAAAAAAGAAAAACCCGAAAATCAATTTTAAAGTAAACAATGACAAAATAAAAAAAAGTGAAATACGAATCGACATTTGTTCAGACCAAAAAAATATAATCAACCCATAATAAAAAGACAGTAGAAAGAACGCTGAAAGCAATAAAAAGCTTCTATTTTAAAAGAGCGCTTATCAACAAACTTTGAAAATAACTATATTCACACAAACTTTTTGTTCTTTTAAACTTTGGAAAAATTAAGATTAAAACACTACAAAATATTATATTTATAGTACAATTATGATAATTGATATGTTTTTAAATAGAATATTTTAATTTCTTTAAAATTTTATTTCATGTAAACAATAATTAATAGTACTTCTCAAGCACAGAATTTTAAGAAAAAATACCAATCCATAAAATCAAATTTTTTATGAGGATTTTAATTACCATTTTTATAGGATTATGATATTCTAAAGTTTATGTTTCTTTTCTTGGTTGTTGGTTAGAATAATAACAAATCTTTAATTACGATTATTATTATAATAAATTGGTTTGAATGTTTTTAATGTTATATTTTTTTGCGATTTTGTAAAATTTGTGTGCATTTCATTATTTTTTGCATTAAATGCATGCCATCAGGGAATCTCATGCATCAAAACCATTTGCTAGGTAATCTATCTGGTAATTGATTTTTTTAAATATTTTTATCGCTATATTTTTAGTATATAGGAATATTTTAATTAAGTTTAAGAACAAACAGAAGTGAGGAACAGACATAACAAAAATTTTTTAAAATTTTTACATTTTGAAGGATTTATAAAATAATGATCGAATAGATTATTAATCATAAAGCAAAGTATCTTTTAAAAAGTGTAAATCTTAAATAATTAAAATGATAATTATTGTTATATTCTAACAATTTGAATGTTATCTAGAAACTACTTTTTGACCTAAGTTCGATTTTTTTATAAAAAAATTATGTATCACTCAAAATAATTAACACGATCAAATTAAATAAAATTTTTAAATGTTGTATAATCTTTAATATAATATATGAAAAATAATCTACTATGATGATTTGTGTAAATTTTACTTTAATGTATTTATATGAAAAGTTCAAAATTCTAAAAAGTATAAACCACAAAGATCAAATATATTTTGGTTGTTTTTTTTGTTTAATTTTCATTATAAATGAGCAAAAATTTTTTTTAATCGTTTCGTGTTTTTGAAAATTTTCCACAAATTTTTTCTCAATGAAAAATTATTTTTTGTTTAGAAACAATATCAAAGACTTAAGTACTATGAAATTTTATGAATCATTGCAACAAAAAGCGTACTTTCAATATTAAAATGTTATCAAAAAAGATATGAAACCTACCAATCAGATCGTTGAACAAAAAATATTTATTTTGTTAAATAAAAAAAATATGCTATCCTTTACCATGTCTAAAGAAAAAAAATGTACAAAAAAAACGGAAAAGAGGGAAACTAAAAGCACAATTACCATACGAATGGCATTTTTTATTGTAAGAAAATAAACATTTCATTTCTCTAATAACTTTCTTTCTTTCTTCAATATCTATACCTCTATTTTCAATATAGTTAATTGATCCTGCACTATATTAAATAAAACAGCGATTTTTGTATGGTTAAATTTTATGTTTGGACTAATTTTATTATTATTATTACGCTTAATACTACTATTTTGGATAAAATATTTTCCAATCTTATTCTCTTTATTTTTTGTTTTAATAGCATTTTATGATTTTTTCTTATGATGAAACAAACGTATTTTCAATATTAAAATTTTATATTAGTTTTGTATAAATATTGAATTTAAGTTATTTTCAAAGTAAAAATATGATTAAATCTACAAATTTTGTATATCACAATGATACATACTAAAATCTAATAATTTAATTACAAATATTATGTAGTAATCTACGGCATTTTTTCATAGGAATCGTATAAAATCATCTTTATTAATTAAGAAGGAAGAGGTAAATAAATCGATCTAACCAAGGTACCTTTTCTATGCACATATATATGAAAAAAATTAAAAAAAACAACACCAAAACATAACCTAGATATTAATTTGAAGTACTTAAAAATTACACACGTTTAAAATAATAAATATAAAATTTATTAAACGACTTTTTTGGCACCTTTCCTTAAACCGGTACGACGCGCTCCAATTTGACCGACTTGCTGTCCAGGTGGTGCATTCTTGGAAACTGTACTCGGATGACCAATGTGTTGATGATTACCACCACCATGTGGATGATCAACAGGATTCATTGCGACACCACGAACTCTCGGCCAATAAATACCCTTACTCTTATACTTATAGTAAGCCCTACCAGCCTTTAATAAAGGTTTTTCGGTTCTTCCACCACCGGCAGCGATTCCGATAAAAGCCCTCACATCACCAGGAAGAGTACATTTTTGTCCACTAGGCATTTTTAATGTAACTGTATTAGCATCTTTATTGACTCCTATTATAGAACAGGAAGCACCACTTGAAACAGCAATTCTACCACCATCATTCGGTGCCCTTTCAACGGCACAAACAACTGTACCTTCTGGAACCTTGTTTAAAGGCATACAGTTTCCAATTTTTAGTTCATCTTCATTTCCAATTTGAATTTTCTGTCCAATATAATTTCCCTCTGTAGCAATCACCAAACTACGCTCCTTTGTATCAACCATTTCAATATGACACAAAGGTGCACCGCGCCCTCTTTCATGAACAATATTCAAAATCTTAGCTTGACCAGATGATGATGGGTATGACACCAATCCCAATTTTCGGCTTTCTGGTAACTTAAATCGTTTTTTATAAATACGCAGCTTCCTTATGATTTTAGACATTTAGGGGGTTGAGAAATAATATTATTTAAAATAAATGTAAACTAATTAAAAAATACAATAAAAACAGTATAAATTAGTTTTAAATTATTACTTATGTAAAGAATCGAATATTTTTGTGACTTTTTCATTTATTTCATCGATTGATATTTTTTGATTTATATGTTTAGGAAATAAAATGTTATTTAAAAGTCTAATATCAAAAATCAGCCTAGAATTTAAGAAAATAAATTTAATATTTTTGCAAGTTTTCCAATAAAATTTTTTTTAATACTCTTTAATTCGATTTTACTTTAATTTTTGAAAAAAAATATATTCATTTTAAATATTCGAAAGAATACTATTTTACGCCTATTTGAGATTATTATAATTATATTATAAATTTTTAAAATAAATATTCAATAAAAATCCTAAAATTAGTGATATAAATAATTCATACCAAATATTTTTTGAAAGCCTTTTAATATAGAAATGATTTTAGTTTGTAAATATAAAAATAGCTATCAGTTCCAAAAACATTAGTAAAAATCTTGAATTAATATTTACTTATTTCTTTTTATAAGTTTAAAACGTATTTATCTTACATATTCAGGTTAGCTTAAATAATTTTGATTATTTTATCTATCATTTCTGATAACAAATATTTTTTACAGGATAAATAATGAGTTGAATAAATTATATGTTGCAAATACCATGTTTTTTAAATTTTTTTATATGTTTTTATAGTTGCACAAACAGAAAAAAATAATTTTAAATAAACAAATTCATGCATTTCTGATTGAAACTACTTTAAATGCAAAAAAAGTACGCAAATGCAGATATAAAAAAATACGATTTAGCGACCTAGATAATGTCTATTGTCAATTTAAAGGAAAAATATATATAAAAGCTAGATTTTTGTGTTTTTTAGGTTGATTAATATACAAATTTGTTGATTTTTAATGCTATTTTCGAAATATCAAGAGCAATTAAACTACAATATAATAAGAAAAAAACAATTAAAAACAAAATTATCAATAATTAAAAACACTTATTGAATTGAAAATGCAAATATAATTGGAAAAACTAGATATAATATAATTGTTTTAATGATATCGGTGTCTTTAATAGTAATTATGTTCGAAAAAAATTTATTTAGTTAATCATAATGCTTTCATTTGATGGAATATCTCTAAAAAATATTCGTTTGATTAAATTAACATCCTACATAAGAATATGAAAATCGAAATAGATAAATATTTGATGTGAATTAGGGTATAAAATTTTATTAAAATTTGTTGCTGTAAAAATTGGCCTCAAAATATATATACAATTTATCATTTCTAAATTAATGAGTTTAAATTTCTGAATTAACTTTATTTCTGGAACTTATTAAAACCGAATAAAAGTAAAAATATTGATAAGAGGTCAAGATAAAAATTTTTAGAAAAAATATCCATTGGTTAAAATAATATCTAAAGAGTGTAAATTTTCGTTTTCGGCAATTTTATGCTAGTTGTTAAATAATAGAATTTTTTTTGTTCAAAAAGTAAAATTTGATATTTTGATAATTTATTTGCCTAAGAGTTTTAAACTATTTGCACAATTTTTAATAGAAATTTATTTATTACAAAGAAAAATGTTCATTCTCTTTTTAATTTGAAAAAAACCATCTTCATCTAACAATGATGCATAGAAGAAAATCTAAGCAGTATTGATAACGAATTAAATTTAGTGGTTTAGTAATATCATTTTCGTAATCAAATTAAAACAGCTCCTTTCATTTTACTTGTGTTAAATCATGAGGTTTAAATTTTTATCTTTGCGTCAATGAATTTTTAGTTTTTGTTTTTGACTTGTTTTGAAAATTAAATATCATTCAATCTATAAGTCATGATTTGTGAACTAAATACACTTGTGAATAACATATCTGTGCAATTATAAATAAGATTACTTTTAAAAAGTCAGTAGAACTGACAAAAAAATAAACACTGAATGATATAATATTTCTTTTTCAAACCAAATACAATTTTTATGTTCAATCACCATTCATTAATTCCACGATTTAGCAACAATATCTAGAGAGATAATTATAATGTTGTGCTTGCACATTGAAAGATTTTTTTTATTTTTTAAAATAGAACAAGCATTTAAAGTATAGTTGTTAAATAGACAAGGACTTGAAGTATTTGGTATACGCCTTGTAAGACATTATTTTTTATTAGTTTCTTTGTTTGCATCTAATTATGAGGTTTTTTACAAAATGTTTTTTTATGGGATCAATATACAACACATTTTTACTGAATAGGCTTTCAAAACAAACCTTTGTAAAAATAACCTCTTACCCGTTTTTTGTTAAAAGGTAGACATAAATATTGAATATACTGTCAATATTAAATAGTTAATTATTCAAATTTAATTTTACTATATAAAAAACTATTAGATCATTGAACGTGGTAGCTGACATTTAACCAGTTGTTTGGATAAATACTTAAATTTATATTAGGATTTGTAACGTAAAAAATAAAACTGTTAGTACGTCTGTCCCGTATTCTATCCATTATACCTTTAGTGTGGTAAAGGTAGAAGAGAGACTTTGTTTTCAAGGTTTTTGAAGCTCCTTTGGTGGCTTCGTCCTTAAACTGGCGAGACACCGAATCATGTTTAAAAGAATTATTAAAAAACTTTTTTACAATGGTATCTTTTATTTATTAAATATTTTTATAGTTAAAAAACATTAAGGGAGAAATGTAGGAATAGCAATCATTCAAATGTATTCCATTTATATTGGAAATACAACGTCAATGATCGATAAATATGTTTATATATTCTAACGTATTTTTCAGAAATGTTTGTATTTTGATAAAAAAAAATATATAAATTATTGTGGTCAATTTAAATAAAAATATTGGTAAAATATATTTTATTAATATTAAGAATTTTATAAAATATTATTTATTAATTAGTGAATTTATTAATCATGTCTATTTGCAGATAATATAAATAATTAAATATTTTTTAAAAAGTAGCAATGTTTTAACTTTTTTTAACCAAGCTGGCTCGTCCGAAAAAAACGGCTGTAATTCTCACGGATGGGACTATTAAAAAAAATTGTATTACTACCAAATATTTCGGCTGGTTACTCTGCTAAATATTAAACACAGATTCATCTAACTAACAATATTATATTCTGAAAATGATATGTAACAAAAAAACACAGGTACTATAAATATTATGGTGAATAAATAAAACAGGAATGCGACAGAATAGCTTTATACATACTATTAGACCAGAATTGTTAGTTTTTTTTTGTATCATTAATATTCCGATGTGCCTTATTGACGTTTTTTTCGTATGGCAGCCTTTGTGCTCTATTTAATTTATTTCAAAGAGGATTATAACAGAAAAATGAAACAAAATATATATTTATGTGGCATTAAAATAAGGAAAAAAGCCAAATTTAAAATAATTTTCCAACTAACTGGTATTGTTATTGGGTCTTTTGGTATAAGAAGTTTTATTTATAATATTGAGTCCTTGTGGTCGATTATAACATTCTTTTGCTGCTCGTGCAGTATTTTCTTTATTCATCAATCTTAGTAAGGGTTAAAAATGCTTTTATGCTGCAGTTAGTCTAAGAAAAATTAAATTAATTAAAAAAGAATTAATGTGGTAATTAATACCACAATTTAGTTAATGTTTTAATATAGTTTACTTATTAATTCAATGTTATCAACAACAATATGCATTACAACATATAAACATGCAATAATATAAGTGTATTATTTTCAATATATACTCTTCTTTAAAAAATATTATAAAGATTTCTTAAATTGAAATAGACACTAGTTATGATTATAATATTGTTTTTTGTAAAGACGATTGTATTTGAATTTAGTTGAGTATATCAATTAGGTCATGTGATAGCATAATATTTTATTGATCCTGTATTTTATCTAAAAATGCTTTCTTTTATATTTTTTCACAAAGTTTACACACTTCATTTTCATATACCTAGTAGTTTAAATTCTTTGATAAAATTTTTTGTTTGAGTTTGATCAATATACAATGTTACGCAAAAAAATTGTGAAGTTTTTTAGTAGCGTATATTTTGATATATTTTCCTTCTTTGTTATTTGCATTATTGGTAGTTGGCATATCAGTTATTTTAAGGACCTGAAAAGAATTTTTTAAATTTTAACAAAAAATTGTTAGAATTTGAATATGCCAGAATTCAATTAAATATATATAACTGCGGATTTTTAGAAGTTATATTCTTAATACAAAGAATTTATTTAACATAATTTGATAAATGGCAAAATTGATATTATATCTTTTCTTCTCTAAAAATTGAAAATTTATTAAATATTTTTTTCTTATTTTGGTTCTATTGCCAACTATTTTGAAATAGTCATTTACCTCTGTAGAGTTATTTGATTAAATTTTTTATACTAATGAAAATATAAACAAGCTTGAGTATGTTTTTAGAGTAAGTGGCCATGTTTTAATTATTTTGATATGACTGAATCAAATTTAGGTTAAATATATCTGTCAAATTTACAAATTTAAATGTATACATTATAAATTGATGCAAAAATAACCTTAATAATATTATCATATTTGATAACGACACAAAAATGATTTTCAGAAATAATTTTTTTATTTGTTTATGTTAATATCGTTATCTTTTGTGTTAGCTTTTAATTATAATCATTTAGAAAATTAACATAAATCAAATAAAGAAAATTTATAAGTTTTTTTAAACAATGTTGAAAAATAAGATATTCAAATGACTTTTTATTTAATGTGATATTTTTATTTGTATTTTGGACCTGAACTTTTGAAATTTTTGACATGATATGCGAAAATTATAGGTAATTTTTACTATCAATAAAATTTGGTGTTTTGATAACTGATATAATAAATTAATTCCACATGTTCAATAGCATTTTAAAAAAGCTTAAGAAAATCTTTTTTTTACAATAAAAAAAGTTTAAAATGTCTTATTCGCTTTCTAGCTATTTCCTCGGCCCGAAAACTCGGATCGACTGTAAGAATATCCCCGACATTCAACATATACATTATTAAATAAATATTTGCGGAATAAATATCCAAATCAATATTATTTGACTCAATTTAAATTTACAAACAATTACAATTTAACATGCTCCAAAAAATCTATATTTTCCAAATCTATTTTTGTTCTATAGTAGCACATATTAATAAAAACATATCCAGAGCGCAACAAATAAGAAAAAAAATTATAATATTTGTTATTGGTTTGATTTAAGCAATATATATTTTCTCTGAATAAAAAAGTGTAAATATTTAAGATTTTTTCATATAAATTATACATTTCATGAGTGTATTTTTACATTTTAAAAAAAAATATAGATATTATCTCAAAAAATATAGCGTTCTACCTTTTTGAGAATTTTTAATTTAAAAATATTAATTATATGCTGTAAAATAAATATAAATATCTTTAAAATAGAAAGTTGCGCTATAGTGTTTTATTATTTCGTTTTTTACATAACAAGAATTTAAAACATTTCTAGAGGGAACGCGCTCTATATAAAATTTAGAACATTACTTCACTACAATACTTTTTTGACAAGTAATTTTCTTTAGATAGCTATATCTGCTGCTATTAAGAAAACTTTATTTGAATGACTATTTTAGTCACAAAAAAACATTTTTTTATTCGTGTGTTTTATTTGACCTCTTGTCATTTTTTTCATAACAAATTATGAATTTTTGACCCCAATTTTAATTTGTTTTAAATATTATCAAAAAAAATTAAAAAACATAGATTTACGTTTTTAATATTATAATACAACAAAAACAGTTTCTTGTTTTTTCAAGCAATATTTCGTCTTTTATATCCCTTATATAATAAAAATTGCATGTGTTTGAATTGTTATTAATCTTACTGATTATATTTTTTTCAAAAAATCATTATGTGATTTGCATATCATTTAACACCAATTTATTATGCAAGCATATTGATATAACTTCGGAATACAATTAAAAACTAAAAAGTTCAATAAATGCTACAAACATTCAATTTTGTATTTCAACCTCTTAACGTAAGTAAGAAGGTTTGAAATATTTATTATGTAAAATAAAGGGATATCATTAATACATAATTTTTGAAATTTTGATAATTTATAGTATTAAATACTGGTGGAGAGATTTTTTTTACTATGGTATTTCAAAAATTATATTTTTTTTGAGACAAATAATATTTTGTCGTTACGAATAATCATAAAAATTTCTAGTCTTAGAAAATCACACAGCCATATTTTTAATGATCTATTTTTTTTTAGTACATAAAAGTTTAAATCTTACGATTTCTAACATAAGTTGGCAATTATTTTAGATGATTTTTTGTTTTTATAAAAAAAATTTGTCTTCTTTATTAATTTGAAATTGAAAACATAATTTTTTATTCCAATTTAGAATTATAATATATTTGATAAAGTTTTTTATAAATATAATTTACATAAATGGCATTACATCAGTTCACAATTTTGTATTACATTTCATCTAAAAATGTGTACGCATTTTTAAAGACTTTTAAAACGAAATAATTATTCATGTATTGTATGATCTGTATCATAATGAATTAATTGTTTCTTTACGATAATAATGCATTCCATTTTGAATATACTGTTTTTTCGACTGGGTTATTTATGCTGCAAAACATATGTTATTCATTTGGTTATTTAACCAAAATCTTATACAATTTTGGCGGCCCAGAATTTTCCTCTACAGGTGCGTATGTAAAAATATAAATCACTATTTTTTTTTATAATATTTTTTTCTATGTTTCTCTCTATTAAATATGTCACATTTGTAAATTTATAAAATTTTTGTATTTAACCTATTCACAAATTTACAGCTTAATCTCGCATATAGAATTTTTGCACAAAATCCAGCCTGGTAAATTAAATATACCAAAAGACAAATTTCAGATGATAAATAAATCCAAAAAAGAGTGTTATAATTTAAAATTGACATTACACAAATTTAGAAATATCACTCTATTGTATAAAGTGACAAAACAAATTATTGAAAAATTAATATCTTTTGAAAAGAAGAAATTAAATTTTTTAATTTTTTTTAATAATAATTAAATGGAAATTAATATGATTTTAAAGGATGTTAATTTTGTAAAAAAAAACATTATGCTGTTTTTTAAATGCTCTATATTTTTTGAGATTTTAGTTGAGATCAGCAAGTTTCGTAATTACATATGCGTATATTTTTATATGTGAAGAGGAAATTTTTGCCAATATGACATTTATTTAAAATCAGATTCCAGCTGTATTTTTTTGGTTTATTAAATCTATTAAAATCTAAATTGAATTTTGCATAATTTTGTGATTCATTGCGTGAAAGTGTATATAAAGATCCCAAACACACTTTAATTAATTACTATCAACTATTTAAGCTATAAGAATGGTAATATTTCTATAATTTGATTGATATTAATCAAATTGTTGATTATGGAAGGATGAAGATTAGAAAATGTAAAAATGATACTTCGAACTGTCCCCAATAAAAATAAAGAAAGAGAGAAGAAAAAAGTAATAATAAAAAGAAAAATATAAAGAAAAAAAATAAGGCTATAAAAAGGAAGAGAGATATAAATAAAGAATTTTTATAAACCATAAATGAATAAAATTCTTTATCTGTTGTTTTTTTTATAATTTATAAATTATAATATAATATTTAAGCTTTCACAACCTAAAGAATTTATTTTTTTCCAATTGTAATACCAATATATCTGCTCGCAGTCTCATCAAGTGTACAACACAAATAAATATGAATATATTTATTTCCTAACTGTCGCATGTTGTGCGCTAAAACGGCTAAATAAATTTGAAGACTAAAATAAAACCCTTTCTAGAAGAAAAAATAGGCTTTTAAATGAATATAATAAACATGTTTTAATTCAAATATTTTTTTTGTTATTACGAGTATGATTTCCTTACAATATTTATTGTAAATGTTGTGTGTCTATGACATAAAATAAAATAACCAATAACAGAAATAGGGTTTTTTATTGTATAATTATAAAGTAAATATAAATTTATTATAAATGCTCTTGATGTTTGGAAGTAAAAAGATATTTCATTTGTTTATAAGGTCTCAAATATCGTTCTAAAACAAATATTTATATGATTGGATAGCTTTGTAACAGAAAAACTATAAAAAAACTTTTTAAATAAAATTTATTCTATGACAAAGAAATCTTCTTTTAGACAAAATCAAAAAGGTAGTAGGAAGGGGGAAACACCAAACCATAAATATTTTTGAATCGAAGCCATAGAAAAAGAAAAAAAAAAGAATTTAAAAGATGGGATACGATTTAAACAATTAATCAACAATCTTGTGCATTAAAAGATTAAATGAAAACAAAGGTTAAATAAAATTATAAAACAAAACAATGTACGATTAAAATGTCATAGTGTTTATTTTTTTGTAAGAAAACACGTTTCCTCCTATCTTAGAATCTCAACAATTATAATTTTATTGCAAAAAAACATGTATTGCAAAAATAAATCTCTATTTCCTTATAAATGCATAGAAAATAATTTAGTAACTTCCTATACTATTTTTTAAATGTTTCATATTTTTATACAATTTTAGAAAAGCAACGTTTTTAAAAAAATATCGTGGTTGGGAAGTGCAGTAGTACCAGAAGAAGATAAAGAAACATGTTTGTTTGACGATTTCTTAGCACACATAATTCATTTACTAACTGGCTATAAATAGCCAACATGAAACATAACTGTTTCACTGTGTCCGTTATCGGACCAATCAGCAACTGTGGTTTACTTCAAAACCTTATCTGCAAAAAACCTGTGTGTATCAAGTGTTTTATAAGATATGGATGTTTTACAATCCAACAATCGTTTTCTTGTTATCAATTAAATACATTTTTACAATATAATGTTTTTTATTTAGTTTTAAAAACAAAAAAAATGCACAAAAGATCTACTATTATTAAAAATTCCGAAAAAATCTAAAATTTTTTTTATAATACTTAAATGGCATAATGATTTTATTTGTTAAAACTATCATTTTTTGTTATCCATTTGTAAATTAACCTTTATAAAAAATAAAAAATCTGTAAAAAAATATAATATAAAACTTCAGTTGATCATTAGTAAAACATAAATTAGTTCTTAAGTAACTAGAGATAGTTATAACAAAATTTCTTTATTGCCATTTTTAATAAAAATTAGAAATTACATTTTACAATTCTATATGTTTCGAATATTACCAGTATTTTTAACGAACAATTTGATCATTCAATTAGCTACAAAATACATTTAAAAGCATTTTTTCTAAATGCTTTATTCAAAAAAATCATCTATTTTTGAAACTAAGTTAAAAAATGTATGATTTTTACAAATGTTTGGAATTTATTCAACGAAGAGTTTCTTAGTTATACAAAAAATATTGCGTTGTTCCGCAAAATCAAAAACTTTAAATTGATGCATGAAGTTTCAAATAACTTTATGTAAAAATTCAAATTTAGAACAGGTTATATAATTTGGTAAAATATTTCAATAATATAAAAATAAATATTCTTATGTAACTAAGCGCTGTTTGAATTTTTGATCCAGACAGACCTTTAAGGTTTGATTCTCACATAATGTAAACGAAATTAATAGTCGCACGCATGGCGAGCGACATAATTATTAATTATTATACATTAAAAATATATATTTCAACAAACTGACTTTATATGTTTATTAGCATTTTGTCTGTATGTTTATGTCATTCAAAATGATTTGTAACCAAATTAAGTGTTGCTCATCAATTAAATTTATTTTTTTTCTTCCACAAAATTTAATATTCAGCTGAAATATTCTATATTATAATACTTTTATAGACTTTTTATATTTCAATATATTCAAAAACAATAAAATTTCTATCTTGATACTATTAAAAAACAAGTTGCTTGTTTTTACCCGAAAAAATTACCCAAGGCTTGATTTTTTTTATACTACTATAATTTTAGAAATATAAAAATAGATAAAAATTTTTGACATATTTTATTTTTTTCATAAAAAATTTGTTGGTTATAAAATGTATAACTATAAAATTAATACAAAAAAAATTATGAATCGTTCATAATGGAAATAAATACTTGGGATATATAACTTAAAAAAAAATACTTTTAAAATTCATTTTCTTATTCATGGATAATGTTGAAGTTCGATATAATATTATCCAATAATTTTTAATGTTCAATAAAAAAAAATCATATTAAAATATTGAATTCATATGGTTTTGTCTCAGTAAATTGCAATTTCTTAAAGAATTCTGTTAAACATTTAAAAATAAATTTTTCTAAACAATGATTTGATTTTTTTCTTGTGAATTTGATATACAATTATATTGTGTAATCATCATTATATAGATAAAGTTCTTTAAATGTATTCTACAAAGATTTTATGGATTTTTCTGCATTTTATTTGTGATGATTCTTTATAAATTTTATACAATCCAATTCATATTTGAGGGTATGAAAATCTGTTTTAGTTCATATTTTTAAGAAAATAAAATTACCTCTGACTAAAAGCGGTGTACTCATGTAAGTGAGGGTTTAACTGTTGCATCAGAAAAAAAATGATTAAATTTCTACGTTATGTAAGTTCTTTAATTATTAAAAATGATATATTTCCCTTTTTAGGTTTTTAAATTAATAAAGTGATTCTGATATTATGGTTTTTGACAGAAATTTGATTTAATTTGAGAAGAGACAAATTTAATAAACAAAATTGATAAAAAAAAATTGCGTTATCTTTCAAAATTTATAATGATTAGTAGTTTAGATTAAGAAATATACTAAATACAGCATTTCATGAGCAATAAATTTTTGAATCCGCGAAATTATTTTTCCCACAGACTTTTAATAGGAATGTGCGCAAACCTTATGGATCAGCAAAAAAAACATTTTTATTGTATATAAATTTTCTGTCGTGTTTTTTCCAAATATATATTTCACCCTATAAGATTTTTCTCATAATAAAAGATAGTTAAAACAATAAAAAGAAATGCTATAAATCGAAGAAATAACTATCAACAGAACTCAAAAATTTACACTTCATTATTTTATAGTGTTTTTAGTAATTATTTAGCTAAAAATCAAAAAAAAAGTTAATTTTGCATATGTAAAGCTTTTATTGGAAAAAAAATTACCTGAAGAATATTAGTTATATTTTTTTATTAGATAATTGTTAATAAAAAATAATAATATCATTTGTGCTTTATTACTAAATTAAATGAATTGGATATTTTCATCATTTTAGATAACTTATAGTATTGCTCATTTAATAAAAAAAAATAATATCTCTTTTTTATTTTTAATATGTATATGATTTCAAGAAATCAAAAAACCAATTTCAATATAAATTACGCTTTCATTCAAATATTTTCAAAAAAATTTTATATCATTGTTACTCTATATAAAAAGTTTGTTTTGAGCTTTTTATTTATTCTTTTACATATATAACTATTTAAAAAACATTCAAAAAGCTCAAAGTTTTTTTTAAAAAAATGAATAACACGAAACAACATAAATTATCATAATATAATATAAAAACACATATCATTTTTATTTTTTTCGCATCAATTGGATTTATTCTTCTATAAAGTATATTTAAAATCAAATTTTTAATGAACATCAATATAAAACACGACTCTTTGTCTCAAATTTAAATATTCTCATCAAAGGTTTATTAATCCTATCAAATTTTATTCACGAATATTGATGAATGATAATCGTATCATTTTTTGTTTCAAGTTTCTAAAACTATAATTGCATTTTTTGAAGTCTGCAATAAATAAAAAAAGTTCTATTTATATCTTCTAAAGTAGTTATTAAATGTTCATGAACACAAAAGTACAGCAACAACATTTAAAAATTAGATAAAAAAAGAAAAACTCAAAAGTTATGATAACCTATTATATACGAAAGCATAAAAATATACTATACTATTTATTAATGGTTAAAAAACCTTTTAAAAAAAAACTAGTAATTATACTCTAAAAGAAATAGCATCACTTAAATTAAATTATTAGTTATATTATATAAAATACCTTTAGAAAAAAAACTGATCATAGGAAAAAAATACAAAAAAAACCTTTAAAATTAATTAAAAACCACTTTTTGATTAATAATTTTTA
This sequence comes from Edhazardia aedis USNM 41457, assembly GCA_000230595.3. Taxonomy (NCBI): domain Eukaryota; kingdom Fungi; phylum Microsporidia; family Culicosporidae; genus Edhazardia; species Edhazardia aedis. Next base: position 849,374 of record AFBI03000001.1, on the reverse strand, counting down.
AATAACGAAAACCAAATAAAAAAAAACGATTTTCAAAATATACAAACCTTATAATATATCTGTTTCCATTTTATCGTCTTCGTAGTGCGAAATCTATGATTATTATAAAATAATCGAAAATACTTTGATTTTACGCAATTCAATAGTACTTAAAAAAAACAATTTTAAGGTAATACTAATTTAATGGTCTTCATTAAAATATGTTATTTAACAATAAAAATATACGCAACACGTTCTTGCTCAAAATGCAAATTATATTTTTAAATAGAACAACATAGAAACAATATCATTGATGAAAAAAATATATAGATAAAAAGTGAATATCAACAAAGTAATTTACAATAAACACAGATCTTTAAATTTCTTGAATATTTCTTGTTTTAAAAAACTAATTTTATAGTACCTTAGATCCAAACATCAAGATTTTGTTGTATAAAAACTTTATATTTTTAAAGCAAGAAAAAGATAATTTTTTTGTATCTTTAAGTTATAATTATTATGTATAATTTTTATTTCGTATAAAAAATTCGCATAAAACCATTAAAAAATCTTTATTACTATATTTACAGAGCAAAAACATATAATATAATTTTAAATATGAAAATCTTTAGCATAAGCACAAAGATAATTCAAAATAACATCTTTATTTTCTTATGAAATACTAAGTATTGGTTTGTAAATTTTCATAATAATTCAAAATATATACAGGAAATATATTGATTTAATGTTCGCGAATATTACAATTATCAAAGAAATACGAAACGTTAAGAATGTAAAAATAAACAAATAGTGCATATTTAATAAATTTTTATTTTTAAAATCTACAATAAAATGTTTTATTAAAATAAAAAAGATACATTATCAGTATACGTATCTTTATTTGTATACTAATTGTAGTGTATTGTAGTCATAGCTAGTTTTTTCATAATATTAATTTAATCATTTCAATGGTTTAGGCTGCTTATTATAATGAAAAAATACTATATTTTTATCAGAAGTAAAATTTGTATAACAGGTTACAATTGAAAATTTTTTAATTTTTTTTCTGTTTTATGATCATATATAAATTTTAAAAGTTGAAAACTTGTTGGTAGCTACTTATAGAAGATCTTTCAACAAAATAAAGAACTTTAGAAATTTTCTTATCATTTTTTCCCTCTGAAATTTAAAATTTATTGATGATCGTATTATATTAAATTAATATTATGATATTTACAAACTTTTTTGTTGCCAAAAAAATAATAGTATAGATATTTTTAATAGGATGAACATATTAAATATATTATTTCTTATCATTCAAATCAAGTAGAAATATTATAGAGAAAAAAGCATGAAATGTATTTTATAGAAAAATTTTTAAAAAAGAATTTCTCTTCTGCACACATGAAATGCGAAAATATAATAATGATTTGGCATTACTCTTTTTGATCAGAAATAAAACATCTGTTTTTATTTTTATTTTAACATATGAATGCATTTTTGCATTTAAATATAGCTTTATTTATATCAATAAGTATATGTATAAATTTTATAACTATAAAAAATAATATCGTAATTTTTTTTATCTATTTTTTTGAAATTTAACAATAAAATAAATTTTTAAAATATACAAATTTAATTTTGTAACATTTTCAAACATATAAAAAAAATTTTATGTTTTTGGATCTATAAGACGAAAGAATAAAAACATAAAATCTTCATATAACTAATTGCTTTTAGATACTAAAAAACACAAAATTTATATAAAAAAACCATAAAGTATCAGTAATCATAACTTAAGGTTGCAAAATATATAAATGGTTAAAAAAATTGTGTTTATAAACTAGGATTAGTTATAGTAATATTTATTCACATAAATAATCTTTTGTTCTCAGAAAAAAAATAGAATCACATTTTACAAAAATATTTCTATATTTTTAAAACAAGCATCCTAGATAAGAAAAGTTGAAATATAAAATATTAAAGATACATAAAAATATATATAAAAATATGTAAACGACTAAATCGAAGTTTTAATGCTCACCTTTGAGTATATGTATATAAATAAGCAAAATAATTATAATGATGTAATAAAAAAAAATTTAATTTTGCTCTAAAAATTTTTTGTACTTTGTAATAGTTAGTTTCATTTAAATAATTAGTTTTAAAAAATATTTAGGTGTTAAATGATAGACTCTTAATCACATATATACATTAATTTACATGATATTAATATCAATAATTTGAATTTTTTAATCGTTTTAATACTAACCAGATGAACTGATTTTTTACTTTTTTAATCTATACTTAGTGAAATTTTTACTGGGTTATTTATATTAATTGCTTTTAGTTTATAAGATTAAAAAAATTCTTAATTCAAATCAAATGTGCAATCAGATTATCAAAAAAATTAAAATATTTTTTCTGAATTAAAGTTGTGATCGAAGGACAATTCCTAAATTCTAGCAATTCACATAACTATCAGGTGTTTTAAAATTTTTATAAAAAATAAGATGTGCAGTTTAATCTTCATATAAACTCTTAATTTTGTTTGCCACTTAACCTGCCTCATCCAATATCACGATTTTAAATTCAGCACTATTTTTAAAAAATAAAATCGCTTTTCTTATGATTGTCTAGTTTTAAATAGTGATGAATTATTATTAGCATGATCAAAATTGTCAGTTATAAATTAAATATAAATGTGTAAATTTTAATCTATCTAGGTATAATATTTTCAAACTAATAGTTTCATAATTTTATATTAATTCGCTGTATGAGATTGAGAATAAAACAATATATGAAATCCTCTCATATAATCGTCATTAGTTCCTTTATATAAATATTTGTGTTTTTGATAGTATTTTACTAATAAAATACATTGATTTATATGATAAATGATAAAAAAAACATTATTAAATATTTTGAAATTTTTGTAATAGTTAAAAGAAATATATTATTAATAGGGAAAAAAAATGTGATTTTTAGAATATCTATGATCAGATATCATCAATTTTTTATTATTTTTTGCAGAATATTTTTTATTTTTTTTTATTTTCTTTAAAGATGCTGAATTCATGAATTTTTTTAGCTTCTTTAAAAACAGAACTAAGAAATTTGTTTTTATATATAAACATAAGTATATTTTAAAGAATATAACTGTGGAACTTTTTTTTTGAAACTGCTTATAAATTCTTAAATTTACACATAAGGGTATATAATTATTGAAAAATGAATCATCTATGTACTTAAAATGATTCAAAAAATACAGTAATATTTTGAATGCCTTTTTTGTAAAAAACTTGAATTCTAGATGCATATACTTTAAAACAGATCATTTAATTTTATAAAATATTAATCAATTTAGGAAACTAAACTTCACAAACATCTTTTTCTACTATATATAGTATTTGAAGGGTAGGAATTATCTAGTCTATATAAAAATTTTAATTATACCGATCGGGATAAAAAAGGGGAAAACCTGAAACATTTTTATTATAAATAAAACATTCAAAATACAATCACTGTAACTTGTAGTCCAAAAAACCAGGATAGCAAAATATTATAAAATAGTTTTGTTGTTAACGATATTTTTTTTAATCTTAAAAAAAATTATATCCATTAATTGTCACATATTGTTTATTTGTTTTATGACGGTTTTTTCGAAATTTTTATGTTATTATATTTCCGTGTATTTGGTGTTTCTATCTATTAAAAACATTTCTTATATTTTATCAACCTGATTTGATGGCATTTTGTCGCCAATTTGTCTATTTATCCTTTCTTTTTTATTTCTTATCACAGAAATTTCAGTATATTATATTTTAAATTTTTGAAAAAAAAATTAACATATATTTTTTATGCAATTTCTAACTATTTATATCGTTTAAATTTAGAATAAACAAAAAAGTATAAAATACTAAATTTTCTAAAACATCTTCTAATTTTAAATGCTTTGTAAATGTTTTTACGCTAATAAAAATTTCATACAAATTTAAATAATGAAACTTATATGAATATCAATCATACAAAAATATATTTTAAATTAAAGTAATAATTGCCATACTATGAAAATTAAATACTACTAAAGATTATTATATTATGGTACGATCCGATCAATCGAACACATTATATAAAGTGGTTAGTTGAAAGATTGTTAGTTTTGATCCCGAGATAAACAGGAAATCAAAACTAAGGGAAATGATGAATTTTTAAAAAAAGAATTGTTTAAAAAATCATCGGAAAAGAGGGGATATAAAAATAACGATGATAATTCCCAGATGAAACAGGTGGATGGACGTAATGCTCACAGTGAAGAATTAAACAATACCTATCACTGTAAGAGACACGGATATAATATGAACAACAATATCACAATAAATCTATTTCTCCAATTTCTTATTTTATTTATACTATGGAAATATCTACAACTAATAATTATCATATTTCTACTTTTTATTTTTTTTATAATTAAATTTTGATTTTGTTAAAATTTCTATCTAAAGTTAAACCTTTACCTTTTTGTATGTTTAATTACATAAAACAAATCTTATGAACACAAAAATTGTAGATTGTATGATCTTTATCATGGTTCTGGTGTAATTACATTAAGGAATGCTTTTTATATGGCTAAATAAGAATACTATTTTTCGATAAAAACAAACATAAGTTTGATGTTTTATTAATATAATCGGAAATTTAGTGAATTACAGTTCTGTAACAGTAAAAAATTCATTTTAAAAGTTAAAAAAGAGTTAATTTAGTATATTAAACTGATACCACAATATTTAATTATTAGATTAAGAGAGTGTATAAATTTTTCTTGAGTATTATAAATGTAAATGTAAAAAAACTATAAGTTTCAAACAATATGCAGAAAATGATTTTATAAATCACATATACAATGATATTTAGTACGAATTTCATCTTCAAAGTGATGTAACGAAATTATCAGGCTCTTTCTAGAATTACACACGATACAAGTGTATAGTATGCTAACTGAAAAACGACTATAGATACAAAAGTAAATTTGTATTAAAATCATTGAAATGTGTAAATCCATAATATATTAAAAATAAATCATTAATACAAATATTTTTTATATGTAGGTATACAAAGAACAAAATTTCCCCCCTTTTCCCATATCTTTCGATTACACTGTCATTAATCAGCATATGATCAAAAAATATTTCATAATCTTCAACAATCACATTTATTTTTTTATTGTAAAATTTAAATGGAAAAAATATTTTAATATTTAAAAATGTATTAAAATAGCAAGAAAGGTTATGTTTATATTTTTGTTATTCAAATATAACATTTTTGGTATCTTTTTAGCAATTTTAATCAAAAACATTTTTGGAAGTTTTTTGAATAGGCTTTTAGCAAATTCAGGATTCTTATTCGAATTTAAGTTACAGAATTATGTATAATTTATAAAAATAATTATATTTATATTGTGTGTAAAATATGTGAGGAAAATTAGACTATAAATACATTAATATTTGAATATATTAAGTTTTGAAAATATTTAATGAATCTGTAATTATAAAAACTTATATGAAAATATTATTTATCACTTCTGTTATAAAAAAAGCGAAATATAATCCTTATCTCTGATTTGTATTCTAAAGACTTTTATTGAATTGATATATTAATTTTTAATTAAAAAAAATAATGTTTATAGTACATAAGATATTTAGCTAAAAAAATCACATATTTGAAAATGTTTATTAATAGAATATAAAAAAATTAATATAAAAAAATGAAATAAAAAATATCACATTACTAATTGAAATAATTAGTATTTCACAATACTGCTGTATTTTAATTTCTCAATTTTTTAATCTATTTTCTATATATTTAGAAAATCCATTTTCTTTTCAACCTATAGATTAATTTTAGTACATATAAAAAACAACATAATTAATTTCCATATTTTTTAACATAACTGATCTTCAAAAGATTTAAAAAGTGTCTTTTAATAAAAAAAGGAAAGAAATGTTGAACATTAGCCTTGATTTTGTTAAGAAACAAACCAAAAAACTAGGAGCAACAATAATGATTTTAGAAATTATAAAAATTATAATAAAACAGACAAAGAAGTATTTCAGTATCATAGATGATTATATTAAGGATAATCATTTTCCTTTTACAAACAACAAAGAAAAAAATTGATTGAATAAAATAGAAGTACCCGCTTAAATATAAATAAACTAAATCTTCAACAACTTTTTTTTATGTTAAAAATTTTTATATTGTGTTTGAACATTAATTAATTGAATTTTGTTTTTGATACGCAACATATTGGTGTTGCGTTATAGACAGCAAATTATATTATGGTATTTTAAAAAATTAATAAAATTGGTAAAATTGATTGAAATAAGATTACACAATTTATAGATTAAACTATAAATTTAAAATTTAAAATGATCTGGATAAAGTAACATAAAATATAAAAGTACAAATAGCAATTTATACAAAGAGAATATTTTTATAAATTTAAATATTGCAAAAATATTTGCTACTGCAAACTAGAAACACACAGATTTGCAAAAAATTACAAGAAATATATTGATAAAAATTCATGAAGGTCTTTTCAAAAAAATATTGGGATTTTTAAAAAATCGAATCTGATTATAAAGGCTTAATAAAGGACTTTTTTACAAATTTATATGAAAAAGTCATATACTTCAATATATTTGAATGCTGGTTTAGGTGTCTGTATTCGTGAAATTCTGTGCTGTTTTACGGAACCGCATAATCAATTTTTTTAAGAAAAACACAGATTTTACGCTAAAATATCTTTTTAATTTTAATTTCAGTGTATAAGCAACATTATTCTTGTTATTTAACTATATTTATCATCATAGTATTTATTTTCCATTTATTGCTCAAAAAATGAAAATTTAAACGAGATTGTTATGCATCGAACTAAAAACAAACATTTTTATTTTATATAGGGAAGTATTAGATTTAAGGTGTTAAATTTTTAGCATTTTTTATGATTAATTGATATTTGACCGTTAATTTACTCTAAAAAAGATTTCACAAAAAAATTTTTTTGGATAATGATATATACGAAGAAATTTAAATCGATGGATCTAAATCAAAATAAAGTAATAGTTAATAAAACCTTAACATTATATGGTGATAATAAAATTAATCAATTTTAATATATTTAAATGCTGAAATATGATAAAAGTACGAAATATTGTATCATTACCAAGAATTTTTAGATTGCATAGTTTTTATGATGGCATACTTTAGACACAGGTTTTTATAGAAATTTTTTTTGTATAATAATTTTCTTTAATTTGCACCCTTAAGAAGTACAAGAAATATCTATTAACATAGACCTTAATAATAACACCCATAATAATACTTATAAAGTTATGAAATTAAATAAATCGAATAGTAACAAAATAAATTTTTTCGAATTCATCAAAAAATTGTTTTACTTCAAATTCCTAAAAAAGTGAAAGGAATCACAATATACTGAAACAATTTTTTTTTGTTTTTGTTAAATGCCAAACTTTTTTCTAGATTTTACAATAGAAAAAATTACCAAAAACATAAAAAGATATAAATTTAATAATCAATATTATAAATACTCTGTATATAAATAACATTGATTTTTCAAAATATACAAACTTATTTACAGGATTATTTTTTATATTTCTTAAACTCTTTATATCTTACAAATTTGCAACCTTTATATAATTTTATCAAAAAAATTATTTAATCTATCATAAATAAAAATATTTCATCTTTAATTAATTAGTTCAATTATAATTAATCTTAATTAAAATTTATATATCATTTTTTTTATAATACAAATTCTAAAATCAAATTAAATAAAAATTCTTTAATTAATTATACTATTTTTAATTACAAATGTCAAAGGCTACATTTGTTGTCTGATAGTATCAAATTAAAAAATTTAAATTTTATAGAAGTACTAAAAATATAAAAAATTATTTCATAAAACATATCTACATTTTATATCAGTTATTGAAAACTTAGTTGAAAAAAACACACTAATATTTTATCCCTTTTTTTACCCTTTAGAAATTCAGTGTTTTCTTACACTATTTGAACTTCTAACTCTATTTCGAAATATTTTTAATTAATTTTTTTTATAATGATATGTTTATTTAGATAATTGTAATTTAAGAAAATTATGTTAATGTTTGCTTTATACTGCAACAAAATCAATTTTTTATACTATATATAGCAGAATAATGAAAACGAGTAGTAATTTCGAGCTGCAATTCTATCCTAACACATCAAAATACAAACAACTTCACTTGATCTAGAAGTATTGAAAAGTTTTTAATATAAAAATTACTACGTTATTATTTATTTTATTTGTTTTTATCTTTAGTTAATAAATACTAATTGTCTACGAAAAGAGCTAAATTACGAATCTAATAATTATTTATAGTATTATTGAATCTCATTACCATACATAAACCAATAAATGTAATAATAATCAACATAGTATTATATTTTTTTATAATTAAATTAATTTGATATGCAATTCGCAGTAATATATTTTTTTTTGTTTGCAAGATTAGGTAAAAAAATAGATAAATGCGCTATTTTAACAGGATTTTAATTGTCAAACATTTAAAAAGTGTATTCATTTTATATATAATGAAATTTAATCTGAAAACCCCAAAAAAAATCACACACTATTAAAATCATATAAATCGATAACTTTGAGATTTTGATAAAATTATATATTTTTTCAATCAGAAAGTTTTAAATAAGAAAAAAAGCCATATTGTTGTATAAAAATTTCTGGTATGTTAAAAAATTAAAATGCTTTTAAAAAAATCAATTAAGATTTAAAGTAAAGAATAAAATCATAGAATCTATATTTTATAAGTTAAAGATAAGAGATTTTATATTTAAATAAATGAAATTTACGAATTTAGGTATATAACAGCATTTCACATCCTGAAAAATACTTTTTATTTCTTCGATTAAAAATTTTGAGATCCTCAAAACAAACTACGAAGTAAAATAATGGTGCAGGATAGAAATTATGATATGATGCTAAAAATATTTTAATAAATTATATAATAGGGGAAATCCAATTAGACGTTCTCCTTTTTGAGGAAATGAACTTTTCAATAATTATCCTTAATTTTATATGTTCCAAAATTACTATAAATAATTAATAGATTAAGATTTGTTATTTTCACAACATTTATTTTTGTATTTTGTCGCTTTTTACTGCATAAATATCCTGTAATGTTGTGATAATTATTTTTAAATTATATATTTTAATCAAGGGAAATTGAAGCCGAATTTGTAATAATAAAATCTATTTGAGATGCAAATTTATATTCATGTAGAATGTTCAAAGACAAAAGAAAATAAAAATTAAATAAGTGTTTTGGCTGATTCAGATTAATGTTTATCTATAAAGCATGTATTCAATGTTATAAAATTGAAGATTTTAGTGTTAATGTTAAAAAATTAAAAAAACAATTACAAGCTATTTTTACACATGATGATGAAACGATTAAAAATAAAAGAAATTTTATGTAAAAATAAAATAAAAAATATGAATTTCGCTATGATAAATATTGGTTTTTATAATTATTATCAAATTTAAAAAGAAAGCAGATGAACCGTTTTTTTGATCAAAATTACCAATGAGACAAACAATTCAAATTATAGCTCATATAAATTCATCAGATGGACCTTAAAAATGCCTTTTTATTTTTATTTGTTCTAAAATTCAAGTTATATATAAGACGTCCTCAATATTGATTTGAAATACATGCTTTCTAAACGCGTAATGTCATTTAAATAAAAAAGAAAAATCTAACATGAATTTTTTCTTATAAAAACAACAAATCTTTATCTTTTTTTTTAAATATTCAAATTTTTAGTATATATAATCATTGTTTTTTAATGTTGAAGTATTTATAAAGCAATAAAAAAGATAGTTGAAAATAATTTTTTAAACATATAATGTTTTCAAAACAGCTAAAGAATTATAAATTAATCTGGTAAAGGGTTTGTAAAATAAATATATCATTATCTTGCAAAAACTGTTGATAATTACATTCACAAAATAAAATTATACCTTTTTATTTTATATTTTTTCTTTATAAATTTTTAAATCGCTTAGAAATATTTTAATAGCGACCCAAATAATTACAAACCTGTAGAATTAATAAAAAATGCATTGTAATTTCTACTTCATTTAACAAAATATTTTGATCTATTAAATTAACTGCTTGACTGTTTTCGTAGCGAATTACAAAAAATTTCATAACCAATTTTTGATTCTGAACTCAATAAAGAAGGCTCGAAATCTATTTCCATTCCTAAATAAGTTTTTTGAAATATGAGAATTTGCCAAAAAAATGTTTGAACATATCCATCCCACGATCCAGATTCTTCAATAAGTTGATTATATTGATCTTTTTGAACCAATGGTTTCAATGAAATTTTAATATCTTGAAGCAATCGGTACAATCCATCAAAATCCAAATTTTTAATAACCTCTACTTCTCTTTTCATATCATTTTTTTTAGTATTATCAAAACCAAAATAATTGTATATAAGTTTTTTGTTACAATCTATCTTACTTAAATAATTGTATATATTACTATTAAAAAAGTCAATCAAAGCCAATTTTTTTATAAATTCAATTACCGGCTTATTATTTGCATCAATGCTAAAAATCATGAATTCTGCGATAAATTTATTTCTATTGGCTTGAAAATCAGACTGTGGAAGTATCACATCATAAAAGATTGCAAATAATAAGTAATTTGAATAATAAAATCTCGAAAGAAGATTTACTATGAAGTTAGATAATTTTACAAAATCGACTGTAAAATACACAGCAACCAAATATCTTAAAATATCCTTTGCTGATTCAATATCAAACACATAATATTCAAGAAGTGTATTAACGGAATTTTTCGGATCCATGCTATTATTTTCAAGCATACTAACCATATTAATTTCAAGTTCAGATGAAATTTTCGAAGTTAAAAAACTTTTTTGCGTTGAATATTTAAAAAAAGATTCAATGTCAAAATCATTCATTGGTTTTAGAGATGAAATACCTTCTAAAATTGCTTTCTCGAATGCAACATAAACATTTCGGAAAACGAAATCTTTTCCAAGTGCTTCACAAAATTTATTTTCGGAATTAATAATTCTTCTACAAACTGATCCGTAATATCTTACGTCATCAATAAAGAAAAACAACAAAAAATGATATGTATATGGACTTGAATTTTCTAGTTTGTCAAGAAAATTTATTGCCAAGAACTCAATAGGATCTATTATTTCTTGTAATTCTGGAATACATTTCAATCTCAATGTATTTACTATGAGCGTATCTAATTGAGGCAATTGTGCCTCATGAAGGATTTGAATTAAATAATGAAGCATGTTAAAAACGTTTGTCACAACATTCGCTTTAAATGCTTTCATTTTAAACTTCAAGATATATTTTAACTTATGAATAAAATCATTTAAAATATGTTGATTTTTAAATACAACCTCTTTAATAGATTCTTTTGAAGGATTTAAAAGATTATGGTACATCAAATACGACACTTGATTAGAACTAATATCATTTGGCGTTGATATATAATTTTTAGCACTTTCAAGTTCATTAAAAAAAACATCAAAGTCTTTTTCATTGCGCAATAAATCTGACATATAAAGGGCCAGCCAATTAATGTATTTATAAAATATATCAAAATTTTTAAAATATATTTTTAATACTAAAATCCCTGATGATTATTTAATAATACCGAAAATTTTAAAAATTTATTACAGTATCAATTTTTTAAGTTTTTTTATTGAACCTATCGTGTGTGGATACATTAATTTTTTATAAAATAATTTTTATTATATTAAATGAATATTATACTCATAAATGATTGAAATCATAAAATTATTTTTCAAATTTTAATACCATGACAAGAACCATTCTTGAAAGAACGAATTTACTACCAAAAATTAAGAAAACTTAATTCCAATTGTGGTTTTTTGAATAATATCAATTCATTAGCCTATTGTAACACAATATGGCTATTTTTTTCTGTTTAAGTTGTTAATATCTTCTTTATAGAATAATTTTTTATTAAAGTTGCCTAATTCAAGTAAAATAATTAGATGCTCTATGAATAAAAGCGAATGAAATTATAATATGTAAAAAGGTTTATTATAGAAACTGTGGGAGATTACGAAGAACATAAAACAAAAAGATTCATATATAGTTTTCATATAATCATTACAACATATTTCATTGAAGATTGCTATTTTTACATTTAAAATTTTTATCTTTTACTTGTTAAGTTTATCTTGATGGTTTTGATTTCTGATTAAATTCTTTTTTTATAAATGTAACAGAAATACATGCTAAAGAGACCAATTTATTAAAATTAACGATAATGTTTAACGTTGAATATAAATAAGATTATACTTTTACAAAGTAGAGTTAAGAAGTGATAAACCTAAAAACAAACCATATCATAAATAAAGATAACACACACTATGCAAATTATTCTTTCTCTATTTTTTTGCTTACTTGCGCGATTATAGGTTACAAAACCTAAAAAGCGACAATAATAGCCACAAAACAGCTATTTATTATATATATACACACTAACTTTTTCAAAGAAACGAGAAGTCCATAAAAAAATCAATTGGAAGAAAAAAAGAAAGTCAATTAGAAAAAAGAAAATAAATAAAACAATAAAAATTTTAACTCTATTGACAATTTTTCGCATAATATGTCCTGTTTTAAATTATGTTATTTCGTGCCCTATGAAAATTAATTAAATGGCCTATTATCTATGAACGATTGTCACAAGAATATAAAAAAAATATTTAAAACTGTTAATTATTTTGCATTCTTTTTTAATACACAATTATTTTTGTTACAAAGAATATATCGGATTTCTTTACAATCTCTAAAATATACCGGTGCATAAATTACTAATTTAAGAACAATTTAGATATAATAATTTTGATGTAAAAATATGTTTAGAAGTAAATTATTTCTATATATTTTTTTATTTGAAAATGTTTCTCGATATTTTTTAATAAATATATTCAAAGCCTTTTTCTTCATGTTCCTGTCACATTCTTAACTTTTTGAAGCAATTATTGATGAAACAGTCACAGGCAACAAATGAAGCCTTTGACATTTGTAATTAAATCCATAATTAATTTTATATTTTCGAATAGTAGATTTTAAAGATTAATAATTAAAACAAATTAAATCATTTAATCTTAGATGAAAATAAACCTAAAAGATTTAATAAACATTTATTATAATTAAAACATTTAATTTAGATGAAATATTTTTTTTTGTGATAGATTATTTACTCTATCAAAATAAAATATATAAAGGATATGAATGTAATGATTATGATGAGTTTTAAAACACTTTTTATAGATCTCTAAATAAATATGAATATTGTGAAAACTCCAAGTCTATTTATATTCAGAGTATTTATAGAAACTATCTAATAATAAATTTTTAGTATAGATTTAGTGATTGCAAAAATAGAAAAATCTTGTTTAAATTAAAAATTAAGCAACATTATACATAAATGTTAAAAATTTTTGGTATTTGTTGGTTTTCAGCCCTTTAGACTTACTATTGATAATTTTTGATATTTTTTATATTTTATTTATGAATTATTTTAATATTTTTAATTTTTTCATAAATAAAATATATAGAGGATAAAAATATATCGAATATATTTTTCTTTTCAAATATTTTATGAACAAGTGAATATAAATTTTATATTGGTCATTTTTATCTTTGATCAGCATAATAAATATGAAAAGATGAATTTTTTTGATTAAGTAAGATAATAAGAATTAATTTTATTAGTAGTTGAGAAAGGTTATCAAAATATCTTTGTTGGGATAAAATATTTTTTAAGAGGGTTGATTTTGGTCAAAATATTTTGTCAAAAGTTTTAAAATATTTTTAAATTGAATAAATATGCATATAAAACAATTATTATTTTCATTTCTAGTTTTTCTGATCGCACTTAATCCATCAGTGTTTGCCATGAATTTTGTAAATTAAAGAATATAAGCACGTCAAATTTTTTTATATAAGAAAAAAGGGGAAACAACAATAATAAGGTTAAATGGTTTCTTATCAAAGAAAAATTTGACACATATAGAAGTTTTCACAATAAAAAAAAGCAAATCAAAAGAAAAACTCATTATATCACAAATTTTAGAGGTAAATAGTACTATTGGAGAATAAAAAAGCAAATTTAAAGCCTACCGCGGAGCATCGCTGTATACTTTTCAATTTATTGAAAAAAACACCAAAAAGACATTATCTTATTGCGTTTTTTTATTAAAAACTCGTTAACAAGCAACCAGGTTTTTGTGTCTTCAGTTGTATTCTTTCCTTGCACTTCTTTTCTATGATCTTTAATGTTTTAGTGAGCGGTTCTAACATACTTTCAGTAGATCTTTATAGAAGAATTGTTTGGTTGATTTCTTTAAAAACTACTTAAAACACTAGTCAAATTCAAGAATTCGTTATGGGAACCAGATTGTGCATGCAAAGAACTTCAATATTCTTTTAAAATTATAAAGTTCTATTTTAGTCATTATCTAAGAAAAAATCATCTTTTAATATAAAATTATGACATATATGATAAAAAAACCAATTAAAATATTAATTTGCCGCATTTCAATTCTCTAATTTTTTTCGTTGGTACTTTTTATAAAAAACTATAATTTAAGAAATAAAACTTTCTGACCTCATAAGAAAAGCGACAATTGAAAGAAAACAAAGAAGGTGTTGTAATTGGGGTATTTATTATTTTCATTCTGTGAGGTTTCATCGAAATGTTTATTTGAAAAATTTCTATCATCCATTTTTGTTTCTCCTTTCTCAAATTCACACCTATTTATAGTTTTATTTGATAAATTAGAAATTTATCAAATCTAACTATTATATTAAAAAGTAAATGTTTCATTTGTCATTTTATTTATCTAATTGAAAATTTTTAATTCATGAAAAATTTTAAATCGCAAGTAAATTGAATCTAATTTTAATATGAATTTATTCAAATCTCAAATATGAAATTGCATATTTCCGACAGAAGGAATAAATATCAATCAATATTAACACACAAGGAAAAATTTTGTAAAATTTACTAAAAACAATGAATATAATAATAAACCTATTAATAACCTAAAACTTTGCTACTGAATCCTCTTTGAATATAATTGTGTCACAGAACATTATAAACAGTTATTAGATTTTAATTTTCTCATAATTTGAATTTAGTAATGATTATATTTTGATCAAAGAATTTTTATATAAAAACACAAAATAATCAACATATAAAAGACATAATTTTCGTGCAACTCATGAGTTCGGCTTGTTCAGAATTATTTTAGGCAAAAAACAACGATGAAGTAATTCATCGTTTTTTGTTAGTTCGAACTTTAAAATTCCTATATTTCTTCTGCACATATTAAAATCTTAATATGCGCCGTTAATTTGGATAACTTTTTTGTGGTATAAATTGCCAAACTGGTTTTTAATTAAAGTAATATTTGTTTTTGGTAGTTTTAAGACCAAATTAAAATATTAATAGTTTTAATAAAAAATTTGAAAAATGAATTTTCATTTAAAAGTAAAGATATTTAGTATACATATTTCTAATATAATAATATTTCTATTTTTAAAATTGTAATCGTTTAAGACAGAAAAAATCACTAAAAATCATTACAATAAAATGTAAAATAAGAAAAAAAGAGTATATACATAAAAAATTTAATACTAGTAGTCTTATTAGTGGTAACATAAAAATAATAGCGTTAGTAGTGATAGTAGTAATAGTAATATTTAAGTAGAAGTAATGTTGACTTTTACAATAAACCAAAATTCACTGGATTTTATTTTAATATGTAATATATACATAAAAAACTTTAGTATATTGAAATTTTATTTTAAAAATGGATATGTCTTATTGTTTTAGGATAGTTATTATTATTATAGCACCGCAATTAAATAAAAAAAAATTTTTAGGGTTTTTTTGAATTAGCTTAGTATTTGAACCTATAAATATTTATGCTATCTAAAATGCTTAAAACGCTAGAGTAACCGAATTACTATCCAATCTATTGTTGTTTTATGCGAAAAACACACAATAATCTACATTTCAATTTTTAGCATATCAGAAATGTTATTATTATAACACAGGTATGAAATTAAATATTTTTCTATTTCTAAATTTAGCTTTTAGGATCATTTAAAACATATACAAGCCGATTTTTAATTATAATATTTATAAGTTATAGCGTCAACCGTAACGGAAAACCACATCAAAAACAGAAAAAACTGATCTTCTTGATTTAAAAAAACAACAAGTAAATTTATTCCCAAAAACTATGAAATAACCAATTTTTATATACTTTACTTACAAATAATTTTTATTAATCATTATTTTTATAATGGAATCATTACAACAGTTTTCTACTCAAAATACTATCTTTTGGTAATATTTTTTATAAAATTGTAATTTATAAATTTCTACCATTCGAATTAATTCATCAAAACATGCTATATATTTTTTAGTAAAACTTTTCTTAAATCAAATAACACAATGTATTTTTTATGTTTTTATTAAAAAAATTCCCATTAAAGTAAAAATCTTTGCATATTGTGTGTTTAAATAGAAATATAAACTATATTAGAATGAATATAAAATTGAATTGCATCTATCTTTTTTACTAATTCTACAAATTTATATCTTTATCTAAGATAAAAATATTGATGTCTGTTTAAACCCCTAAAAATATAAATCAAATTACTTTGTGATTTGAAAACACAAATGCCATTAGTACATACACAGGGTATTTTTAGACAAATATATTTTTATTGAGGCATCCTTTTAATGTAAAAATTATTTGTTTATTCCTGAAAAATGCAACTATCGCTTTTAAATATGGAATAGTAATAATTTCGCTCAATATATTTATTTTTTTACAAATCAAATTTTTTTTATGCATTATTAATTTTTTAAATCTTTTCTCTTAATTCATAAAAAAATAAATAAAAACTACATTTTGTGCTCTTTAAAACATAATTTAAAATTTTTCAAATACATTTTAAAACGCGGTATTTTTTTAAATTACCATCATATGATTTATAGAATATATTATTATTTGGTATTTTAGAACTCAATTATTTGGCCGAAATTAAAAATTTTCATTCAAGTTAAAAAATCAAATATCATCGAAATATGAGTTCACAGTTTCTTGTTAGAATCAAAATCTTTTAAATATTATGATTATATAGTAGAAAATAAATACATTTTTTACATGGATAATTTTTTAAGCTTTAATAGCTACATGGTTTGGGGCTAATTTTAAACTGTTAGAATATGAATATTTCTTTGCGAAAATGTTATTAGTGATTTTGTAAAAAATTAATTACGTTTACTTTGCATTCTAAATTTTGTATTATTTTCTTATATATAGTAAAATATAGCTATTTTGTAGTCAAATATTGGACAAACATATATAGTTAAAAAATAAATTGAAAATATTGATACAATTATAGATTTATTTTTATAATTAAATTTATTGATAGATTTTTTTCAATATATACTATAGAAAAAACTATGGCATAAATTCTCTCTTAAATCTTCTTAATATCACTGTGAAAATTTCTTTTAAGGCTTCCATTTTAAAAGTTAAACCATAAATTAGATTTATTACAATTATTTCTTTTGCTATAAAGTGTATTTGCCATTTTAAAGACACTTTATTGTTTAATGGTTTATTATAAAATTTTTATATGCTCTTCATACACCGAAAATAAAATAAGAAGAGTAAACACCTAAAAGTTTAATAAATTGAATAACCATATAAAAGTAAAAGGAATCTGCGAAGTGATAGGAAATAAAAATCTTTTACAAATACGTTTTAAAGATCCCAGAGATATTCTGTTGCAGATTACATGAATATCGAATATATCATCAAGAGCCTTTTTTTCAAAATAAAATACATTTTGAGCTAATTTTTCATTAAATTTGTGTTTTAGATAATTTTTTTTTGTTTAAATATTCTTTTTTTTTCTTCTATACAATCAGTCTAAAAATCGAAAACAAAACAAAATACTTCGATTTACCATATTTTTATATATTTTCATTTATCAATATTAACTGTATACTATAAATTATTTTTTAAAAAAAATTAAAGGCTCTTAAGTTTAATCCTTGTGTTGTTTATTAGTTTCAAATTAGTTTTTTTTGATTAGAAAAATAATTTAAAGACAAATGATTAGATTAAAATGTGATAAACGTAAATACTTAAGGGATTAATAATATTAAGTTGATAAAAATATATAATTAATTTTAAAAAATATGTTTAAATAATCAATTATCTTTTTGGTGATTATTAAAGTATTTCATGAATGAAATTGTATTGGTGAACGTAATAATAATTTTATTAATCGAACGAATTATTATTTCAACAAATAAATTGATATTAAGGCAGCTATGTCTTATAAGAATGGGATTCAAAATACAAATAAAACATCAAAACCTACTTTTCCAGTTACCTTGAATGTAGAAATTACCATAAATATCTATTTATTCACTAAATCCTATTTTAATTCTCTTTCTAGTTGATATGAATTTTTATAGTAAATGACTTCGCTATTCCCTAATTTTACTTTTCAGATAAATATTTTTCAAATCATTAAAAATTTTGAAACACTCTGGTTCTGTATTTAAAAACTAATTGGATTCAAAATTATAATTATAAAACAGAAAATTATCTAATTGTTCTTTTATTTAAATTTTTCCTTTGAAGCCTTAGTTCAAATATTATGTATAAAAAAATTGAAATATTAAATTGATATTGAATTCTTACGATCTTTCATAATTATTTGACAAATGTAAAAATATTCCAAATATATTTGTTCAAAAAATAAAATTTAGGTGTTACCATTTCAACATGAATATTTATTTGATGTAATATATTTCGATTTATATTGATTACCAATAATTTTAAGCCCAAATTGTCCTCAGATTCTATTTATTTAATAATTTCGTAACTCTGTGCAAAATTTCAAAAGGTTCAACTATATTCATTCAATTTTGTTTCTTTAATTTTTTTTGCTGTTACACCAGTAAATCAAATATTGATACTATTTTTATTTTCACTTTATTGTAGTCCATAACTTATATTTATATTTTTTTCATACCTACTAAACAAACCTATCCATTAAGAAATAAAAAAAGAAGGTTTACATAATTCATTTTATTATAGTAGTAGCTAGAGTTTATTTGATATTTACAGGTTACACGATTTATTTAAATTTAAAATTTTTTACAAATTAATCTATATATCCAATTCCTTTTTTTATCTAGTTTTTCTGTTTAATTTTTATACACTATAACTATTTTATTTAAAATAATAGTTTTTTCATTAAATAAAAATTCTCTAGACCTTACTGTTAATTATAAATGTTTAATGTTTACTATTGTGGCCTAAAATATAAACAAAACATCAATTTTTTATAGAATAATAAAAAGTTTTAAATTGAAAAAACCCAAACATTAATCTTTTTAAGCTATTATCATAACTATAATATACAAGATTTGTAAGAAGATTGAATCTATGGTAAATAAAATTGAGTATGTCGAAAAAAAGTAATTAATTTAGACCATTGTACGTACCCACACCAAAAATCACAATTTAATTTTAGTGGATATGTAATGTTCTGCTTCGACTATTACAATTTTTTTCATTGTGAAACCATTATTTCTGAACAAAAACAATAGAATTCGTATAATATATGATTTAATGATAACATTTAAAACACCGTTTAGATCTAATCTATATTCTTTCAAATTAAAATTTCTGATAAAAAAAAATTCAAACACACCTTAGCTATGAATAATTCTATAGAACTTGTAGCGTTCGATATTGTTTGGATGTGTATTTTATCTCAATAGCGCTCGTAAATTATATGAATTTTGCAACGAATTTTTTTGTAGCATTTTTTTCTTGCATTCCTTGAAATATATAGTCTTCCCTTATTTTTTTGCTAAATCGATTCAATGTATTCTCAGTCGTTTGAAAAAATAGCATTTTTAGTATTTCATTCTTATATGTTAAACCGTTGGTTTTATAATACAAAATTTCAATATTTTTGTTCAATACTACAAATTTTTTTCATATAAAAGCGATGAATATTTAATACAAAAACTAAAAACCGATTTTAGACAATAAAGAATAAAATCATAATGATAATTATACTTCAAAAAATCACATTAAAAAATTGTTTAAACTATAATTTTTTTTACTATTGACAATTATATGTTCAAAATTTATAGTGATTCCTTTCAATAAAATTTTTACTAAAATTATAATGAATTCTAAAAACTTGATATGAATTAATTTTTAATATAATATCTATGAAACCGGTTTTGAAAATAAACTATTTAGCACATTTTTTTAAAAAAAAATCAATAGTTTTTCAAAACAGCGAATTATATATTTTTGAAACTACAAAATTTAATTTTTAATTCAGACGTCTAAGTATTATCATATTGATGTTTGGTTGTTTTGGAATTTTATATTAATTTTATTGTATACATTATTTTGTGAAAAGCATCTTTTTACAATATTCATGAACTAATTGAAGGAAAATCTCAAATTTAATGTGAAATTGGTCATAACTTCGTGCTTTTAATATTCTTTTTATTGAAAGAATAGTGTGAAATCTTTCTTGAGGTGGTTATTTAATGATATAAATCCTAAAATAGAGCAATTATGAAAATTTTTAAAATATTTTATATCTTTTTACTGTATCGATGGTATTTCTTTGTGTTAAAAACATTATTAAATTGATTATAGAAATTTATTAATTGAATTTAATGTTAAGACATTGTTTTTTATTCGTTATCACATTCAGACTAAAAAATAAAATCAAAATAATTATCATAAATTTAATATAATGTTTAACAACAATCTATTTACCAAGTCGCATATGTTATAATAAAATTAATTGTTTTATGAAATTATTTTAACAAATAACATGAATTTCTTGAATGAATAAAACTTTTTTAGTGGATAAGTATCGTCATGCGATCTCAAAAATCTTCAAAAATTTTTGAAAGGCAATTTTTATTTACAAAAAATTGCGTTAAAATAAAAATCTACAAATTAAAATCACGCGAATTTGAATTTTAGAAAAAAAGTATTTTGAGGCACACTTTTAGGAAAATATTATAGAGTTTTAAAGCGAAACGTAAGTAAACTAACCTTTCGAGCAGAAATATGACAAATTCAATCATTAAAAAACAGAACCAAATTCATTATATAAGTGCTTTTTTTCTAATATTTTCATTTTTTAATTCTGATAGTATAGTGATAATATTATCATAATTATCTTCATTTCAATTTTTTTCTAACCCTCAATTTCTAATTACAAATCTTTTTAGAGCTTCTAATTAATGAAAGATGCTTCTTTTATTTCTTTTACGATAAAAATTATACAAAAATAACAAATCGTAGCCAATAATATATAGAAAATTTTTTTTTTAAACAAATCATTGAAACTTGTAAATTCGAATAGTATAAATTTTTTTTGTCAAAAAAAAACAAAAATATTTTATATAGTTATTAATTTTGTAAAATTACCTTTCACAAATGATGATAAATTATTTTTTAATTGATTGCATATTCTCATATTTTAAAATTATTATCACGCTGTATTTACTTGATTATTATATAATAAAGTTCATCTTATTGTATTTATAGTTTAAAATTAAAATTAAAGATCTTATATTTTTTGTTGGGCATTTTAGTTCACATAGAGCATAGTAATGCTTATTTAGGATAAATATTGTCATTAAATTAACAAAAAACATAATCAAAGCAAAACGAATATGAATCAATTATCATATACAGTGTATTATATGGTTGAAATTACTTATGGTCTTTTATTTATAAGACTTTTAATAAATTATAAAATATCAACAAAAATCATTAAAAAACTTTCCTATTCATGGTTTGATGCATGCTTCTATATAAAATTTTTCATACAAGTATGAGATCAATCTGAAAACGAGTGTATTGTAAAAAATATAGAAAAAACAGAAGGTAAATATTCGACTAAAAAATTTTTGTTTCTTCTACTCTCATAAACGTTTAAATTTCTTATCGAAATTACCTTTTTATTTGAATTTTTCATATGAAAAAATAAAACTCAAATAAAGAAAACAGAGAAAGAAAGAAATAAGATAAAAAAGGTTCTTTTATATGAATATCTTTGATGTTCAATAAATAGTAGAGATTAAAATAGCAAAGAGTATATAAGATTGATGTGAAAAAAAATCTTTAGAAAATTGTATCAGTAATTGCGAACAATAGCAAAAGATGTAAAAGAAATCAGAAAAATCTTTTTCAATGTACTTTTTATGTATTTTAACATGATTTTTTTTTATCTTCAACATTTTTTACTTAAAAGTATATTATAATATCCAAGTACTCGATAATTTAAAGATAAATTTTTAATACCAAATCAAAGTTTTATAATTTTAACAGAACAAAAAAAAACTAAACTCTAATATTAAAGATTAGCACCTTGTACATTGTTTATATGAAGCAGAAT
Organism: Edhazardia aedis USNM 41457; assembly: GCA_000230595.3. NCBI lineage: Eukaryota > Fungi > Microsporidia > Culicosporidae > Edhazardia > Edhazardia aedis. The sequence continues at coordinate 826,723 of AFBI03000001.1, read as the reverse complement.
AAAATATTTTTAACGACTTGAGATTTATTTAATAGTATAATATATCATATGATTTTTAAATTTTTTTATTAAATTATATATTGTGTTTTTAGAGATATATTGGTAACTTATAATGTATTACACCCTTTTCTGTGTTTCAAATTCTAGGTTATGGTATATATGCAAATTTGTCATTAAACACGTTATCAATCATCTTTTTTTATATCTTAATTATGTTTTCAGTATTTATTTAAAGTACATATAATAAACTTAAATTACTGAAAATGAATCAAAAACAATTCTGCTTTCTAATTTAAATATTCACGGAAAGTACTAAAAATGGCTTAAATATTCAGTAGAAAACAAAATTTTCCTTTAAAAAAAATCTAAAACAAAAAATACGGACTTAAAGATCATACTCAATGGATATAAGTTTCATATAAAACCAAAAACTTAAAATGCAACGAAAGTTATAACAAAGTCAAAATAGAAGAAAATGGTGTCAATAGATCAATAGGTTGTTTTTAAAGAAATCATATGTGTTTTTTATAAAATACGATTGGATTAAATCTGAAAGGCCTTTATCTCAATTGAAATTTTCTTTTTACCCGTTTTAAATCTTATAATTTTCTTTATTACTATGATAATGAAAAACGATATTAGCGAAAAAATTATATTTGATTTTTGTTCATGTTTATTGCTTTTAATGAAAAAAAATTTTTTATGATAAAAGTATATTATTTCAATCTTCAATAGATTTATAATTATATCAATGAAAGAAAGGTGGTGATATTCGTTAAATTGTTTCAAACTAATATTATAATATAAACACAACTTTATATTTAAAAATCGAATAATAAAAAATAGTGTTTTCTTTTTCTACACAATTATGCAAAATTCTAAGCTATAAAATGTAAAAAGTTATAAAAAGTTTAAGCTTAAAATGTTTTTTTATCGCTACATGATCTCTTTTCTCAATCTTTGAATATTGAACTCATTTTCATTATTATTAATCAAGATTTTTATGTAGTTGTTGAAGAAAAATAATATTAGAATATATATTTTTCTTCAACAATATAAAAAAATATATTATATTAATATTTAAAAGAAATATTTATAAAAATTTACTATATGAACTAAATTTTATCGTTAAAATGTTAAAACAATTTTGGTCTGGTTTTGTTTTTTAAAATTCTTGAATTTATAAGAAAAATTAGCCAGGAGTCCATGAAATTATTTCAAAATTATTACATAAAATATTCAAACTACAAAATTCATTTGATATAATAACAAATAAATATAAAACAAGAAATATTGCAGATATAAATCAATTTTACGGTTTATTACAGGTTTTTTTCGTAATGCATTGGATTTATAATCTTTTTATATTTTCGGATTCCGCTCAAATTTGTCAAAGGCAACATAAAAACTATAAAGAGATAGTGTTTTTTAAATGGTTCATTTTGCACCTCTGGAGCGCATACTTGGAAGAAATAACGTGCCCTCACTATGATCTTCAGTCCCATTTTTTTGTTAAATGGTTTGAAATATTCACTATTTCAATATTTAAAGAATATAAAACAATCATATTATTGATTCCTAATCACTATATGTTTCTTTTCCGGTGCTTTATAATCGACTCAAATAAGACTAAAAATTATACAAATTTCAAAAGTTAAGAATAAAGGTTATTTAAATCATCTTTGTGAAAAAGATAATATAATAATAGCATGAAAAATATAGATTTATACTGGTTTGATCCATATTTATTGGGTGTAAAAAATATTAATAACTGGGCCAAATTGTATATTTTTAAACAACATTTGAATTAATACATTTTTTAATGTTTTAAATCACGCATGAAATATGAGCAATATTAATTGGTTATGAATTTTATTTATTGATTATCAATAAACTTAAATACTATAAAATTTACGATCGCAAAAATATGACTCAAATTCGGGGTTGGCTGAGCCTTAAATATGTTCTTTATATTACATTTAATTATTTTCTTAGATACACTAAATAGAAAAAAATGGATTAATGAGAGAACAATCGAATGATTGCTAGGCATCTTTTTCATAATTGCTTACACTTGTTTCTTATGTTTTTATGTTTATTCGAAATTATCTGATTAACTAATTCTAGTTTTTTTTTGTATTTTACCATCTATATTATGCTTATGCAAGCAATCACAAAAAAAACAACGAAAATACATAGAATTTATATTCAAATTTAAAACACAGATGAACTAAATTAAATTTTGTTGCAAAGGAATATTTAAGTATCTTATTAGGAACTATAATTCTATATCACGTTTTATTAAATCCTGTAATATATTTTTATTTTACGACAATAATATACGGCAGTTATCGTGAATTTTAAATCAGATTTATATTTTTTGGTTTTGGTATTGATTTTTTGGAATAATGAATCTTAACAGAAGAAAAAAATACATTTAAATGTATTTATGTAATTTAATTTGTAAAATTTATAAATTATTAAATATATAAGTTATGATATTCTTTTAGAATGGCTTAAAAATATTTCTTATGAATTTTACTTTTTACTGTAAACAGTTTAAATTTTTCTCAAAAACCATGTGTTTTGACTATCACAACTGACATAATCTATATGTATTGTCACTAAGATACGTATTTTTCTTTCGACATTGAAATTTCTAATCAAATTATATTTGATATTTTACAACAAATTGTAAAACAATTCAAATTTTAAAGATACAACTAGATAAAGGCTTTTAAATTTCTATTTATAAAAGAAAAAATAGTATCAATAAAGAGATACAATACATATGTATTTTTATTCCCTATTTTAGATGTGAAATCAATAGCATTGACCACCATATATTAATATAGTGAAATAAATTATATTCATAAATTTTTTTAATTACATTTAAATGAATTATAAAAAGTCGGGAATTTAAGATCACTAATAATACAAACTTAAAAAAAAGTAAAAATTAATAATGTTTTTTGATCTTTTTTTCGAAGCAATAAACGTTTAAATTGACGAAAACATATTTTTTTACTTTTACCAAGTAATTTTTTGTTTATTTTATCCTTTTAATGTATATAGATAAGTGATTCATTTGAGTTTCCAAAATGCCCAATGAATATGACCAAAATAATACATTATATAAAAATTGATTATACATTTGTTTTAAGGATTTATAAAAAATGCTTGACGAAAATATCACATGACAAAAAAAATTACAAAAATATTGAATTTGAAATCAATGAATTAAAAAAACAATACAAACTAAACACCTTTGAAATGTGGATTATTCTAATTTTTGATATTTTTTAGCGCAATATATATAAGCGCAAAAAGGTAACAATTATTATAATGGGATTTCAAATATTTACCACATTATGTAATGTTCTTCATGTCGTTAAAAAACCTAAAATATTTATATCTGTTACAAATTTATAACTATTTTTTTAAAAAAGCAAAAAAATAACCGTAAATATCACAAATAGTGTGTTTTTATGACACTTTTATAAAAAAACTAATATTTTATAATTTCAGAAAATATTTATTGTTTTTGTAGGGATTTTCGAATAAAATAGAAAAAAATGTGTTTTTTAAATAATACTGGTTCGATCAATAATAAAATTAACTAAAAGGTACAATAAATTTGACATTCATGCAGCAGCAAAAGAAATTATCATTATTACAACAAATAGAAAAAAAAATGGTTTCTTGTTTTTTTGTATTTCAATATACAGAAAAAATGTTATATCGCAAAACAAAGAAATTTTATTTTATAAAAAGTTAAAAAAACTGTAAAAATATATAGATTTTTAAAATTATTTTCATCTTTCTTATCGCTAACCCTTAAAGATAAAAAAAATTGAAATTATATACGAATAAAATTATATTATTAATTATAAAAATTAATTTCATTCTATTATCTTATATTTTTATAAACAAAAATCGGTTTTATTATGTTATTCAATAAATAATTATGAAATTCACTTTTAAAATAAAACAATTTTAATATTTCACTTTAAATATTCATTATTTCAAAAAACATCTTTTTAGCAAAGTATATCCGTAAATTTGGTTTTCTTTACATATTAGGTTTAGTTGTTGCATATTTTTCTATTTCTTCTATTTTTTGTTTAATAAACCGTACAATTGTTAAAAGCTGTTATGTCGATTTGATAATTAAACTTTCTTATAATAAATTTTATAAATATATAATTTTTTAAGAATATCTTTAAACGCTTTTGAACTAATAAATATTAATTATATATTTTTAAAAACAACGAACCAATTATTTAGAAACAAGGAAATTGCAATAACAAACTTTTTTTTTTAAATAATAAAAATATGAAGCTTTCTGAATTCTTTTGCAACAAAATTTAATGCTTATGTATTATACTTTTATATAGTTATATCCTATTTGTATGATGAAGAAAATACATCATCTACATTCATCAATTTTTTTAAATATAATATTTTTTAAATAATAGGTAAAAACAGAAAATTAGACATGTAAAGTTGTTATTTAAGATAAATTAGAACATTAACTATTCTAATTTGATTTTTTATTGCACCTTTTTAAGATAACATGCAGTGAAAAATTAGAAATTGTATTAGTCGTTGGTTTTGGTGATTTTAGGATTGCGCAATTTCTAATACGTATTATTAGTCAATTTATTCATATACAATATATGGGAAAAATAAAAAAGGTTTTCTAGAATATATATTTTAAAATGATTGACGATTTAGTCGTAGTTATACATAGTTATGTTGTTTAATTGTACCATTAATCATTTATTATATTATAAAAACATCGATTTTTGACAAAAAGAAGGACTCAAATATATAATTATTGTTTATTGACATTTTTATCGCGTGTATAAAGGTTTTTTAAATAAAATGTTTTAAAATTTAAACTGGTTTCTATATATTTCGAAAATTGTAAAAAACCGGATTTCATTTTTGTTAAAAGGTATCGATATAATTTTGATGGAAAAAACTTTTTTTCATTAAAAAAACAATTTATATCATATTATATTTTTAAAAAATCATTTTATTTAAGTTTTGAAACATACAAAAATAATTTATTTTATTCCTAATATATCATATTAATAATACTGAAGATATTTAAAAATATTGAAACACAAAAAAATTAAGTTAAATAATTTTTATAAAAAAAGTTTTAATCATAATTAAATGATTTTATAAGTAGTTTTTATAATTATAAATTCTGTGAATTTTAAATTTATGGTATATAGTATAAAATTTCTTGTGAATTATATCCATTTCCTATGTATTATGTTTATTGAGTTCTCTTTAATTAAATACATTTTTTTATTTCTAGTAGCTAAAAAGAATCTAAATTTATATTAGAGTTCAAAATTATAAATTCGAAATGTTTTCATATCAGTAAAAAAAAATTGTTTAAAACTATGTAAAGTTCATCTAAAAACTATAATACAATAAAACAGTAATTAAATTAATAAAAATATCAGAATATAGTAGTTATTCATAACATAAACACCACTATCGTGTTTGAAAATTCAGATTTCAGAAAAAATAACTATAAAAGAAAACTGTATTTCAAAGCTTGAGGTAAAAATATAATTAATAGTATTTTTTGAAAAAACATTTTAGAAAGCTGTAGGTATATAATATTTTTCTATTTAATATTGGGAAACATTATTTCTGATGTTTTTTAACTTTTATTTAGAAGTTATATGTGTAAGTTATGTTCATCTTTATAATTCTAAAAAATAAAAAAAAACCATTCAAATATCAAAAACATACATCAATATCTATAGATAGTGAAGTATAATAATTATAGATTTCAAAGAATTTATGAATAACCAAAGATACGGTCTTTAAAAATAAAATATATGTAAAAAATCATATGCAAAATTTGAATATTCTTAAAACTTAAGACTTGATTTCATTTTATAATATTTTTACAAAGAAAATTTTAGAAATGTAATTATCCTTACGAAAACAATAATTTTTTTGCATAAATAAGAATTCTTATTATTTTTCGTTGTAAAGGGTTTTAAATGCACTGTTTTGTTTAAAAGTTTTTTTAAGGCCTTTCACGGATTGTGTAATATTGTTTTTTTAATATATTAGTACTTTTGATCTTGTAATAATGATTTTTTTGTTACATTAGCAAAAAAGGTATCTTTAAAAATATTTCTATAGCGTTGCTGTTTACTACCAATAAAAGGTTATTTTTTTATACAAATATACACATAATTGACAGGCAGAAATTATCATAAATTTTTGATGAATTATGATATACTAATTTTTTCAAAGTGTAGAAAAAAACTATCTCATTTTAAATGTTAAACTGGCAATAAATATTGCCTAATATGGTTGAATAAAAATTTTATATCGACTCTAAAGATAATTTAAAATATTTAAAATTTATTTACAAAAGACAAGATTATTGAATTAAAAAATGTAAAAAAGTTTTCAGTGCATTATATTTTTTTTATAATATTGTAAGAATATAAAATTTAAACACAAGTAAACAAAAATTTTTTGTATTTGTGATCTTTCTTTTGCAGAAAAAGATTCTACACATAATAAATCATATAAGCACATGTGAAATCATAATTTGATATAAACCATCACATTCCTACTTCAGTTCTTAAAAGTTTATAGTTTTTAATAAATATAATAATTTAAATTGGTTTTTTTGAAATTACTATATAATAATATTTTCATAATTGAAATCAAAGAAATTTAGTTTCAAGGAAAAACTAATTTAAAGGTGTTTCCATTTTTAAAAAAATTATTTTTTTAAAAGATAAGAAAAATCACATTTAGTTATTTTTGAGTAAAAAGAAAGAAAGAAAAAGAGAGTTTTTTTAATAATTATAAAAATAATTATAATAGTAAGTTTAATTATGAAGACAATAGAAGTATTAGTAGTAGTAATTACAATTTTAATGATCATATTCATTTAAAAAAATTAGTCAGTAGCTTTTTTATAACATATTTAAATAATGGTAAAAGTATTTTAGAAATTTATTTTAAAACAAACAATGTTCCTTTTATACAGAACAGATAATATTCACAATACAAGAAAATTTATTTTTTTAGAAAGATGATTCTTACTTTTGACGTGAATGAATTATTAAATCACTTAAAACAGCAGCACTACTTATAGAATTTTTTTTGATAATTAAACAGTTTAAAAAAATCCAAAGTTTTCCGTAATTTATTGTCTAAAGGCACGATTTGAACGCCCTAATTTTTAAATTATAATATTTATTTGTAACTTTAAGTATTTATTTTAATGTAAAATTGAAATTTGATTCGGATATTATCACGGAAAAAGATATGTTAAAAAATAAAAACGATAAATAAGCATAGCATAAAATTTGGTAGAAATTTTTTTTTATTATATATTTATACGATAAAGTTTACAAAATATTTATGATATTGACAATTTAGTAAAATAAGCGTGTATGTTAGAGAATTGAAACAGCCACATTTCAATTTATTATTTTAATCATAGGTGTTGTATTAGAATTCATTAATATATATATTTTGTTTTATAAAGGTTGTTTCATGACATAAAATAAAATCATATTTCTTGTTAAATTCCTTTAAATCGTGTTCATGTCAAGAACATACATTTTAAACATTTAAAAATCACAAAAGTACAATAAAATCTTCCATACAAAATTTATAAATTTTAAGGTGTTTAAAATTAATTCAAGAAAATGCATATGTTTAATTTTTATTCATGTTTCGATTAAGACGACGATTGTACCAAATTTAATTAGAAAGCTATCTCACATAGAAGAAGTAAACCACATAAATTCGAAAGCTTCTTTTGCTCAACCATATCTTTTTTTGATTATAAATACAATTTTTCAATCTATAAATGCGCATACTAGAAAGAATATCAGTTGTTTATTTTGTATTTAGGTAAAATATGCATTTAGATTCTAAATGATCGCGTGAAAATACTGTTTAGTTAGTTTAATAATCTTAAGGTGTAATGAAACCAATTTTTATTCCAGAAATGATCAGCAATGATATTATTTTATACTTATCAATGTTATTATGCTTCAAAATATAGAGTAAATTCAATCATAATACATAGGTTTTTTCGTTGACATTTTTTTGATATTTGTTTAACTATAAAAATTATTTAATAAAATGATAATTCAATGAATAAAAAATAGTAATATTTTGTAGTATTAAAAAAAATTTACGTGTCCATGATTATAAATGATGTTAGAAGAAAGGATTTTTTAGTTTTAAAGTTTTTCGACATATCTTATGCTGATTAACAATCTTTAAAATTAATAAAATCGTGTAGGAATGTTTATATATAGCTATATTTATTCTATAAAAAGATTTTTAACTCTGAGACAAAAAATATTTTTATTTCGAAATTAGTTAAAACAAATAAATCAAAAATATATTCTTTGAAAATGATTTGATTGTAATTTAACTTAAATTTTGAAACATGATTATTATTATTGCAAAAATATAAATAATTTTTTTTTGTTAATTTTATATATTTTTATTTTTAATATTGTTTATATTGTGAAATTTAAATATTAAAAATTTTGTTGATTCGTCAATAATCTAAATTCCAAAAAATCTGTAAAAAATATATCTAAAATAACAAGAATGTAGATTTATTTGCTAATTTGAGAAAAATACAAAAATATAAAGAGCAAGATAACACAACTATCTTATTTATATTGCAAAAACTATAATCAAGATAATGTGTAAAACGTACATTAGAAATAAAAAAATATTTTACAGTTTTAAGTAATTCAATAATAATGTTTATTATTTAAAGGCTAACATAATAACAAATATAATTTATGTTAGTTGTATTTCGTTCATAGCAAACTTATCCGTACACAATATCAAAACATAGCGCTGCTGAAAGTTTTATCATCTATCAAATCATAATTCCGGTGGTTTTACTTCTTTTTCTATTTTTTTGATTAATATATTTGGATAGTTATTTTCCGTTTTATGGTTGTAAATATAAACGAAGAACTTGGGATGATTCAGAACAATGTTATTATATTGAGAAAATTTTAAACAACCATAAAATATACAATTTTTATTGTTCTAGTTAAAACCTATATCTTGTGTTTTAATGTATAAACAGTATTACTATTTATACGAAAATTATATTATATATTCATACGATATTTTAATCATATCTTATATTTGCCAATTGAAAAGGCAATTTTATTTGTTAGCAAAAATAAATAAGTTGCATTGTATTATCCTAAAATATAGTTCTGCCTTACAAATAAAAACATTTTTAAAAATTAAGGGTTTTATTATTTGTCGTAAAAATATTTATATATTAAATAATTATGTGCTTTTCTCTTTTTTTTCACAAATATTTAAATGATAATACTATTCAACCACAACAAAGCAGACGAAAGCGAAAAATAGATCACAATGTGAGGTGGTCTATTTATCATTAGGTGTACTGTAAAAAATCATCGAAGGAATATGTATGAGATCAAAACCTGCTTCTATAATAGTAAATATTTTAATGTGGTAACTTTTATTTTTATGTTATTTTATTGTATTTTATCCGATCACCGAAATATTGCTTCAAAATCACAACATTATATGATTCAAACATTATCATAACGTAGAATAAATACAAACTAAAAAATGAATTTATATAATAGACAATATCACATTATTAATGGTAGATCCATGCTGAATCTGATTTTTTTGTTCTTTTTAAATTTATAAATAGATAAAATTAATATATTGATAAATTAGTTTCCCAGACTAAGATATTTCGAGTAAGTTAACTATTTTTGAAATGCTTTTTATAGCAAATAAGGTTTTTTTATACCTTTTCATCTAGCGATAAAGAGATATTGTTATGTTTGCCAGTAAAAAAAATAAGAATGTAATTGTTAAAAATAGTACGAGAATAATCGATGTTGTATGTTTTTTTATTGGATCTGGAGTATAGCCATTCGGATGTCGACTTTCGCATCCAATCTGCTTGTAATACTTATCAATGTTGTTTTGTGGTTGTTGAAACATTTTTTTATTTGTTTTAGAAACATTTTTATTTTTGCCTTGGTGTTTAAAAAACGAATCCTTTTAAAATATCTAATTTTTATATTAAACTTTACGGATAAGGAACATTCCTTCCGCTGCTGAAAATTTGTATTAAATATAACAACTTTTTTTCGGTTTTTTGTTCAATATATGCAAAATTGTGCTATAATTTAGTGCTTATATTGTTAAGTTTCCAATAACACATTAAGCTAACTCGTTTCTGCTGTTTTTTTTAGTTTAGTACGGTATTTCGCGGGTGATTTGTCATGGGTAATATAAAAACTATAGAGTGAAATATATTTATTACTTTAAATTATTTTTAACGGGTGTTTGAAAGTTCGGCAAGATAAGATTTGCGTCCGAGTATCTCGAGCATGGGTCACCTCTATTTCTGTTTTGATACATGAGATCTCTTTAATGACTCTATTTATATTTCCGTACAAATGGGGGGTTCTGATAGGTTGGTTTCTTTCTGCAGCTTTATGCCATTTTTCCCGGAGACTGTAATAATTTGCTATAAGATTTTGCTGAATTTGGTATTCTGTATCAAATTTAATTATTACTTATTCTATTTAGAATAACAATAAGAATGCTTTATAGACAAATTTGACCAAACAAAAAACAACGATCCAAAACTATTGATCTTAAATAATCACGGACACATTGATGAATCATACTACCGCAAATACAACCAAAAATCTTTGTTTTGAGAAATAAATATTTTTAATTTCTTATTTACATCCTAATTTCCCCACTATATACTCTATTTATTCTGTACCTTTTATAATAATAAATACACGGAGGAATTAACGTAATGGAGAGATTAAAGCCCATGTCACAATACATTCAAGCCGAAAGAACACTGATAACAAAAATATAATACAGGCAATCGACTTTGCACCAAAAATAAATAGCTCTTTTAAATGCCTGTACATTATCTTTGTACATCGCGCAAATAATACACGATTGGCCTACGACAAAGAATTTTTTAGATTATTTAAATGTTTTGCACAATTCGATTTTCATTAATAAAATTTATAAATTTGGTCTGTTTGTATCATTAAATAAATATCATACTTTTTAGCCTTAAATAAAATACCAAAAATTAATATAAATTTACAGTTTTTGAAATTGTAATTGAAATAGCTATTAAAAGATATAAACATATTTTAAAGGTAATATCGCTCTTTTTTCATTCAGCAAAAATATAAATTAAATTTTTTTAAAAAAACACGAAATGAATTTAAGTTTTTTTATTGATTTTTTTGTATTCTCTGTATAATTAACTTTAATTTACATTTTATCTCCTAATTTTTACCTTTTAGCATAAATAAAAAATTATTTCTTTATTCTAAAACCAGGCACTTCCCATCTAAAATGAACGTAGACGAAATTACGATGAATAATGGCTTAAAAATCCCACAAGTTGGTTTGGGAACATGGCGTATTTGTGGTGCGGAAAAAGTAGAGAAGGTGATAAGAATGTCTATAAAGACTGGATATAGACACATCGATACGGCAATGGTATATGAAAATGAACAAGAAATAGGCAATGCGTTAGAATTAATTTATAAAGAAAGATTATGTAAAAGAGAGGATCTATTTTTAACATCAAAATTATGGAATTCATACCATGATAGAGTAGAAGAAGGAATTGAAAAAACTTTGCGTGATCTAAAAACAGATTACATTGATCTTTATTTGATTCATTGGCCCGTCAATTTCCAGTATGATAATAATGGTAATACTAAACGAGATATAGATGGAAAACCGTTATTAAAAGAGTTTGAGTTAATTAAATTGTGGAAAAAAATGGAGAATTTAGTGAATATTGGAAAGGTAAAGTCAATCGGGGTTTCTAATTTCGGATTAAAAAATCTTTCAATTTTATTAGATAATTGCAAAATAAAACCAGTTGTTAATCAAATTGAAATGCATATTTATTTGCAGCAAAAAGAAATATTTGATTATTGCTTTAAAAATGGTATAGTATTAACGAGTTATTCTAGTTTAGGATCTCAACCCTTACCCAATTCACCTAAAATATTAACAGATAATACCCTTCTACAGATAGCAAATAAAAGAGCTGTAAAACCAGCTGTAATTATTTTAAATTGGCTAAAGTATAAAGGTGTAGTAGTCATCCCAAAGGCTTCCACAGAGGACCATTTAATTGAAAATTTAAAATATGTTGATTTGAAATCTGAAGAAGTGGAACAACTCGATAATATTTCAAATGTTTACAGGTATGTTGATCCAGTAGAATTCGGACCTGATAGATTTAATTAGATGAATTAAATGGAATCTACGATTATATTTTTAGAATACCATTCTTTTTACATTTATTCATTATATTTTCTTTATTTCTGTAAATCAAAAAAATATCGAACTAAGGTTTTGTAAGGAAGTTAATTCTTCAGAAATAATCAATTTGTATTATCAGTACATTTCTAGGATTCAATGTTTTTAGGCCGAAACAAACAAAACTTAAATAGAATTTCATAAAAAAATAATTAATGGTTCTGGGATATAAAAAGGTGGAAATACAATTAAATATTTTTATTGTGTATTGTTTAATTTATCCTTTATCTAAAAGGGTGTTGGATGAGCCACCTTGTCGCATGAAAAAAACAATAATCTAGATTTTTTCGGAACATTTTTATTAACTTAAAACCTATTTATATGCAATTAATCTCCAAGAACTAATAAACCAAACTTCCAAATACTCAACTCAAAAACCGATAGTTTATCTTTTGATATTAAAATAGCCAATAAAAAAACTAAATGCAAAATTTGTAGTTAATGAAATGATAAAATTTTCCTTTGAACAGAAAATCACCAATAAATTTTGTATTTAAAATGTATACCTAAGGACTTTGTCAATATGATTTTTTTATTGCAATTCCAAACGAGATTTATCCATCCAACAAAATCTGTAAACTTATAATTCATATTTTATTTTTCTTTTTTTTCAAACTAACAAATGTATATTATTTACTGTAAATTTATTTTATATTTTTAACCAGAGTTTAAAGATAGTTACTAATATATATATATATATATACTTTTTAAACGTTTTGTATTGGTATTATTGCAACAAAATTATAAATTAGTAGTTTTTTTATTAACTATGAAATTTTTTTCGAGATGAAAAGGTATGAAATTATATATTATAAAAAGAAAAAAAACACATATAAAATCTTTCATTGACACTTATATCTGGATTCGTTTTGGTGGGTTGATTTATATTTAAATTAAAACATTTAATGAAAAAATCGAGGAATTGCATTAATTGTATTGCCAAAACGCTAATAAAATTATCAAATATTTTTATAAACAAAACAAATATATTCATTTGACTAGTTAATTAATCTAAATTATATAAATTTTTTTACATAAATCAAGAATATTATTTAATATTTTTATTGTGATAAATTTAGTAATTTATCAAATAAAAATATATAAAAATTTGGAAAATATGGATGATGAAGAGATTCAAAAATAATAAAAACAAATTCGTAAATAAATATAATCCAGCCAATTCAGATTTTAATAATATTTATACTATTGATAAAATCAAATGTCCTTTAATCAAATGGACATAAATAAATTTCTTTTATGGCACACGTAAATATTCCGTAATTAAATAATCGATTAATAATAAATTCTTTTTTTATGCCTTTTTAATGACATTTTGAACGAATAATATCAATAATTGACCGACTTATCATTTTTATTTTAATATACTAAATTTATTTAGACAGATTTATACTGACCGATTATAATTTTAATTTTGATTTTCATATTTTTTAGTGTAAAATTAACTATAAAAAATTATATTAATATCGGTATTACTGTGTTAATATGTTTTAAATATTATTATGTGGGTTTAAAAGAATTGTGAAACTCTTTATGTTGATCGTCTAGATTTTGGTAAGGATAATAAAGCTGGGATTTTAAGCTAAATTAAACAAAAATAATATGTATTTATAAATCAAATTAAACATTTAACATTAAAGATATTATTTTTGTTGATAAATATCAAATAAAATCAAAATAAAATTTCACGGGCTTGGATATTCTGGGTTGACCTCGCGGTCTTCCTGATTTATCACTGTTTTTTGGTTGTGTAAAAAATGTATCAGACATTTTCTTGAGTTTTTTATTTAAAAAGCTTCTTTTAGGTTATTTTTGATAATATGTGACCAAACATATTTTAATTAAAAATTTGATCAAACTTCAAATATCAAGGAGGAGAAAAATCTCAATAAGAAAACTTCAAAAACATAATTTTAATATTTTTCAAAGATAAGGATATTAAAATTATCCAATTAATAAATATTGTTGTATTTATTATGGAAAACACTATTTTCAACACACGGTAATTTTTTTACTCAAATCTTGCTACTTTATTGAAAATATTTATAAAATTGGATTCAACAAAAAAAACAGCACAATTCTGTAAAAACAAAAAAAATATGGTATTTTTTTGCTTAAAAAATTTACTAGTTCTTTTTTGCAAAATCTTAAAAAAATATATAGAAATACAGAATTCAAATGTGCAAAAACTATTTGTAGCATTCCAATTATTTGTATTTTGTAAAATCAGCAGCAAGAAAAAAAAATTACCCAATAAGTTGGTAAAATGCAATCGAATACAATTTTCGAAATTACTGTAAACGATGTATAGTGCAAACTCTTTTTTATAGTATTATTTACTTTTTACGTTATTATTTTTTAAGTGTTGTTTCAGTTTACAATTTAGTATGTTGCTAATTATTTACAAATTAAATATTATCTTGATAATGTGTAATTAAAAGTTTAATTGTCTACATATAAACAATGTGTTTTATAACAAATTATGATTAAGAAACTTTGTAAAAGCCTTAAGTCATGTCAATTTATGTTTTTCTTCTTTTATAAACCATTCATTACATGACAGCATTTCCCAGATAAACAAGCTGGCATATGGAGCACTGGTACGAATGTGAATTTTTTTTACAAACAATATTCAACATTGGATATTATCTCAATCTGTTTTCATGTATTAGGATATGGTAGTATCAAATAAAAAAGCTAATATAAAGTGAATAAGTGGACAAAAAATATATAATGATTGTAAGAAAATTGACGAAAAATCACAAAAAAAGAACGTAAAAAAATTCCCTTTCGATATTAATTGTTTTATGATAAAAATATCGCTGAAACTAAAAAAACGTTTAGAATTACACGAAAAGCGATGTTCGATAAAAAGAAATTAGAAAGATATATAATGATAATATTTGGTTGATTTTTAAGCGCAAATATGTCTATTAGCTCTTCTACGGATTCTGAGTTATGTGGGAATTTCCCTCGTAGGCTTTACGGTCTTTTATTGACGGTTTTATCTCCCTGCCCTTGGAATCAACTTAATTTATGGTTTTTTTTGGTTCCAGAATTTTACGGACATATCGATTTGCTGATTATGTCAGTATTTGATTGTTTTACCGTTTTTCTCTGTACTCTTTCCAACTTTGGTACAGTGAAACTGATCAATTGCGTCGACTACAAGGTTAATGCATTATATTTAGTATTTTGAATTTATAATGGACAAAAGGTACTAATCATTTTTAAAAAAAATATTAGATTGCGTTAATAAATTTTTTAAACTTATTTATGATCAAAACTTCAAATGCACATTAATTAGATAACAACAATACAAATTCGTTGATCATAAAACTTAAAAAAATTAAATATGTTTTTCGTTTACAATATGGATCATTTAAGATCAATAATGTTAACACCGTATCTATAGTATCGAACTTTAATTCTCTTAAATATTTTCTATAAAAAAATTATAGATATATAAATAAAGTAGGATCCTATTGGCTTTCTTTCGGGAGACATAGCTTAAAAAAGAAATTTTGAAGATACTGTTTATTTGGTTTTTATTGCCTTTAAAATTGTTTATAGCGATACCAATCATGCATATGATTATTTGTAGCTTAAATCATTTGATTATATTTATAATAATAAATAAAGTCTTATGGTTTTTTCTACATATATTAATATTACAAATTTTATGACCAAATATTTATGAATTTTATTTAAATTTTTGCAAAAAGGTTTATTGGTAATCAAATATTTGTATATTTTATTTACTAATTTATAATATTATAATTATATCTTTGGCACTAACACCACGATAGGTTGTATAATGGTAAAACTAAAGCAATAAATGGATATAAATTAATTTCAAAAAGAAATTTTCGAATATTTTCAAACAAATATTATTAGACAAAACATTCGTTTTTTTAATGATAAAATTCCATATAAAATCATACAGACTAATGGCTGACGCATTTTTAAAAGCAGATGAATCAATATAAATTTTTACTAATTTTTATTTTATAAATCTTGATTAAATTTATTATCTAAAAGGAATTATAGATGTAATATAGTTATTGGTAAATTTGATATAAAAACAATTTTTTAAATAATTTTAAAAAAACAAAATTTTAAGGTTTAAAATTTAAGTAACATGGTTTGTGTTTTGTGGTTTATAAATGTTCGATTTATTTGTTAAATCAATTTTAATGTTGTTTTTCTCACACCCACTTTCAAAAACCTTTTCATTATATCATTTTCTGTGTATATTTACGTTCTTTCTATCAATAGCCTTGTATTTTATTGATGATTTGTCACTATTACAATTATTTCTAAAACACAAACTTACTTTAATGAATAAACATGAAAATTTGAGATCTAAAATATTTTAACACGATAAAAATTTTTAGTTTCTTTAGTAAAAATAAGTATGAAAACAGATGATTTTAAGAACTGTCTAGTATTTATTGCAATCTGATGTTCAGTATTCTTTATGGTTTTTCTTGAATTTCTCATCCTATTCATGTTTTTTATTCATAAAATATATAAAGTCATTGATTTTCCTTGTGTAATTTTTTAAAAAAAATATTAGATATTTGTTATGAATTAGTGAAAGTATCAGAAACTTGAACCATTACCAGGATTAACAAAAATAAGCTTATAGTTTTAAAATGTGTTTTTTGTAATTATGTCTCAAAAAAATTACATCATATTGCAATCTAAAATCGAGTGTATCTTTTTCTTTTCATAAATATCTTGTTATTTATATTTCTTTTTTATTAAAGCCAAAATTTAGAAATGAACTACGGCGATTTTAAAAAGTTTTTTATGTGTTTTTCGAATACATAATGCAAGAAATACAGCTATCGAATTTAATTAAAACTTAAAAAAATATTAAAATTTCGTAATATGATCTTTTAAAAATCTACTTAAATACTTTAGAAGCCTTTTAGTATTGTTGTATTCAAATGGTATTTTGTTATACCTAAAATAATATTCTAAAATGTTTTTGCTAAAAGTATTAGTATTATAATTAAAAGAAAAAGAAATATTATTTTTTTCATCATTATTTTTTATTTTAAAATGTAAACTATTTATAATTTAAAATATTACATATTTTTCAACATTTTTTTTATTCACCTTTTTTTATAGCAAATAGCAACTTTTGATAAACCAAAAGAATTTTTTTCGGAACAAATAAAATTGATAAACATAGTAAATTAGTATTCAATTAGAAATTGAAATACAAAATTCCATATTTAAACAAATTCTAATTATCCATATTTGTTCTCATAAAGAAGAATATTTTTTAACAATTTTTCAATATTTTATAGTACCACAAGTATTTAAAAAGAATCGCGCAATTTTAGATTGCAAATAGGAAATTAAAATATTCTAACAATGGTTTAACAATTGATATTATTTTTATTTTTTTATTAAGCCACTACCTTTAATTTCTACTGTTTTTTTAGTTTACACATAAAAAAATCAAAATGTATAATAAACTCACCATTTGAGTACATTATAAATTATAATGTAATATTTATAAATCATATTCAAACAAAAAAATTAACATCATCAAGTAATCAGATCGCAATATAATGTAAATAATTCTTTTAAAAATTGGAAGGTCGTTATTTAATTACGACAATTTAAATATATTTGTAATCTTAGATTAGAATCAGAGTTTTTAAAGATAAACTTTTTTTAAATTTCATTGGCATACAACTTTATATTTTTCACATCTTAAAGAATCTTTTCACTTATATATATATATAAATTTTATATATAAATAAAATGCAATAAAATTAAAACATTATAAAAAAATTTATATCTGAAGCTACAATTTTTATTTTAAAAATTAATAATTTTTTTCATAATACAATCCTCATAATTTTTTTTGAGAAATACTTTAATTTTCAATCACGAATCAAATTTTTAAGTATTTATCCACAAAATCACAGCTAAATCTCATAATACGACATATGTTTAAATTTATTTTATGAAGCAAATTTTCAAGTCTAAAAATGTTTTTTAGTTTTTTTAAGATGGGATTATTATCATTTTCTGTTTATAATTTATTTTGAAAATAGATGAGACACATTTTTTCGTATAAAAAATCCCCCACTACTCTCCAAATAACATTTTATTATTTTATATATAACACATGTGTCGTTTTTAAAGTCTATAATATTTTTTATTTAAACTATTTTTTACAAATTGAAAATCAGGAAAATTAATGTTCATTCAATTTTGTGAGTAATTTTTAAACTTTACTCGTTTAAATTGTTTGCATTAAAATTATTTTTTTTAAAAAAATTTGAGAAATCACCCTTTATTTCTTTTATTTTTCTATGTTTTTCATTCTAATTCGAAATGAAAAAAATTCAACTGAATGATCTTAAATATGCATTGAAAAGGCAACTGTTTTTGTTTATTTCGAAATGGGATCAATAAAAAACTGTTTGTTGAAAAAATCATAGGTTTTGATGCAAATTTTAGTCTTAGAATTAGACTGTAAGAAATAAATTTTATAGATAAAATCGAGAAAGCATTTAATTTAATTCTATCTACAAAATTTTCGACAGACAAAATTTCCAGAATAAAACAAATAATTTTTTTTTGCAAACAGATAAATCAGTTTACTTACAATCATTATGATTAAAAAATTGTTAGATAAGTGGGATATTAGGTCCAGTAAAAGGAATAAAGGTATGTTTTTTAAGAAATCGCAATCAAATATTCTCAAAAATATTTTTTGCATAAAATTGATACAAGATACGAATAAAGATCAAATATCATAATCAAAAAAATATGAATGTAAAATATTCATCAGTAAAATAAAATATCAAATATTATGACCTAATATTAATTTTTATCAATAAATAAAATAAAATACAAATTATATCATGTAAATACAGAATTTTTTCATTTCACAATAGAACTGTAATTAGAGAAATATTTTTTTTCAAATTACCAAGAAAGATGATATATAAAACATGAAATAAAAAGCAAAAAAAGGTATTACTTTCATTTTCTTAAAAATGTTAGAAATTATTAAGTGATACGCCAGGAAAAATCAAGGGATCTATATCATTCATTGAACAGTGACTTTAGCTAGCTCAAAAATATTTTTATAAATTCTCTTTCTAGATTATAATTATCAAATCTTAGATAAAAGAAGGATCAAATTACTAAAATTGAACGATAAAAATTTAATATTATAATACATCTAAAACATTAATCGATCTTATGACTAAATATTATCACAAAGTCATATTAATAACAGCTGAATTTTTAATCTAAGCTTTTTTAAAAGGTAATAATATAAAAAAACCAAAAATACACAAATCGAATAAAAAAACAAAATTCTAATTAATATATCGATACATAAATTTATTTAAAATTAGCATGATCAATATAATAAATAGTAGATGAGAAAATTTTTGTATGGGTAAAAGAAAATAAGCCAATCCTATAATATAAATATTATAGAATTTATTTGGTTTAATTCCATTGTTTTTTTGCAAAAAGATTATAATCAGAAGTTCAAAAATATAAATCAAAGATAAAGACAATGAATCCTAAAAACGAAACGATCAATAAAGTAGTTTTTTTAAATTTTTTTACGATACGTTAATGTTTTTTAAATAAGAAATTCTAAAAAATAATATTTTTATATATAATTAAAACACAGTTATGAAAATTTTATATATATGTAAGAAAAAAATACACAAATACAATTTCAATAAAGTAAACTGTGATTCCAAGATTAATTGTATTTACAAGAGTTGTTTTATGGGTCGATAATAACAATAATCTGTTTGATAGATGTAACTATTATTCTGAAAAATAAGCTAACACTTAACTTTATTAGAATCAAATTAAAAATAGATTTTAATTTTACTTCAAAATTCTTTACTATAACTACATTATAATTAAAAAAATGTCCTTTTTATTTTGATACAAAAAAATTAAAATTAACTATTATATTTACTTTAGTTATAAAATTTATTGCATTAACAAAAATTTGTCATTTAAGTTCACGGTTATTGATTAATCTTGAGTTTATTTGAACTTATTGTGGGATATTAGTTGAAAATTACTCTTTTTTCATTTTTTCTATTTTTTATTTATGCTCATAGAAATTTCTGCGATACTTATATTCTAATAATCTTATTTTTATATCTATATTTAATCACTTTTATTTGATTCTTTTTTTTAACTTTGCCTTATTTTTAAAGGGTATTTTTTAAAAAAAATTTATGATATGATAGATTGTTTATATTGTAATTTTTAAATCTTTTATTTTTGATTTGTGTGTAAAGTGTCAATTTTATCTATAATGTAAATATTGGTATTTACTAAAATATCGCATATTTATAATATTATGTTATATTTTTGTGTTTTTTTCATCGAGATGGTCAAAAAATATATTGTATTTTTACGCCATAAAACGTCTCATTTATTTTTTTTGGCTTTTTCTACCTTTATTTTCCATTACTTGTGGCAATGCGCATGGTTAAAAATATAAATTGTAGGAAAAACATATATGAACACAACTAACAGTGCTTCGCAAAGAAGTAAAAAAAAAGTCTTATGAAAAATTATAATTAAATTCAACAAGGTTTCTTGGTGATAAATAATCATTTGTGTAAATTTTATAAAGCATTCCTTGTTATATACATTTTTTTACTTCTATCTTCATATGACTGAAAAAATATATATATTCTAGTTTATAAAAAAAATGAAATGATTTTAGTGTCTAAATTATGCAAGCTAAACAAATTTAAATTGAAAAAACAATACCGCATAATGTGCAGATATAATATGTCGAAAATATTTTTCTGGGTTTAAGAATTTTTAATTTACTTTGGTTTTTATATTGATATAACTGTAAACATTGTTATTATAACCAAAGTAAGAAAAACAATTACTTTTTTTGGTGTATTCACGGCAATATATTTTTTTATTGGTAAAACTTTCAATTCAAAATTGATTATTGAATAACAAAAAAATATTACATAAATTAATTAACTCGTTAATTTTGAATATTTATATATATATGGATTTTGTATGAAAAACATAATAACATTTTTAAAATCTAAAGCAGATTTTCGCCTTTATATTCTTTTTTTTTAGAAAAAATGAATAATACGAAAAATACATATCGAATTCAGATTTCATTTAAATTACATGTTTTCCCTACGATAGTTATTAACATATAATTTATTGGGCGAGACCTACGGTGACTTCACAAAATTGTCTGTTGATTTTTTAATTTCACCTCCTATTTATTATGCAAAAAAGAAGCAAAGATAAGAAAAATATATGAAAAACATGTATTGAAAAGAAAAAATCTGGCTGAAAAACTTTGCAGAAAATCTTCGAATATACACACCTAAAAAACATTAAATTGTATAAAATAAGAAAAAAAACACTTTTAAAAACAATGAATTCTTGTATTAATGATGTTTTTGTAAATTTTGATTTTATGAGATCTGAAATGATAAATCACATTTAAAAAAATGAAAACATCACTAACTACAGAAATATGATGAATTTTAACGGTTATATACCAGGAAAATCAGATTTAAAGGCGTCATTCTAGAATTGATTAAGAGTAAATACAGCAAAAAACAATGTAAAGTTCATTTAGTAGAAAGTGTGTTTGACAATCAAAATTGAAGAATTACAACAAGTAAAAAAAATTCTTGATGTTAAAAAAGGTACAAGAACACAATAATCAAAATACAAAATATTTGAAAATTTTGTATATATTAAATATATTAAATATTTATATTTCTCAAGAGAATATAATGATTGATCAAAAGTAGATATACGCTGAGTATTGTGAATTATAGTAATATTTTAAATTTACATTTATAATTTTTTCCATGAAAACGAAAATGTGAATATATTGTTCACTAAAATTTAAAATTTCCAAAAGATACTGAAAAAAACTTTGTATTGCTTTCTATTAAGTCAAATACATGATCAAAGAATTTTTTTGAAGCATAGTTTAATTTTTTTTATTTTTAAATATATAATCATATATAAAAATCATGTATACCTTTCGTTTTATATTTTTTTATGCATTACAGGATGGATATTTTTGGTACTAGAATACCAATGAAACAAAATTAATTTAATAATATTATATATATTTATTGGTATTTATCTATTTTATATGTTTAAAAATACCAGAAAGTATTTTTTTAATGTTTAAATAGAAGAAACTTTTCGCGTGATTCTGTTATATTAAATTCCCGTTCTCAAGATATCGTCACTATATTCTGTTGGTTGTTTCCATACGCCAATTCGGTTCAAATTATAATTATGACAAAAATTAATGTCGCAATTAAATTACGACTTTCTTGTTTTGGTATACTTATTTAATTGTTTGGATTTTTTAACTGTATAAATAATTGCAAATGTTTTTGTTTTAGTTTTGTATCTTGATATTGTCTGATAAATAAGTATTATATCAAATTCTGCATATGATATAATTGAGAGTGCATCAGAAAAAAACTATAAATATGTTGAATTTGCAATATGGCAGAGTAAAAAGTCGTTGAACAAAAGCAACAAAGAAAAAAAGTTTTACTTATTCCAATTCTATATTTTTTTACTGTTTTCTTGTTGTTTTTGCGCAATTATAGACAAAAAATCTAGAATGGGACAAAAAAGGCTCGTTGATGTCACCACAGGCGTTCCAGCCCCTAATTTGTTTTTTTCTGCAATATTTCTATTACAATAAATTCATTATAAAATCCTTTATTTCATCCTTCAGTTGATTTTAAAATGTTTTTTATTTTTATTTAATATTATTATAACAATCTTTGAAATATACGGTTTCGGTTTAAGATTTAATTTTTTATTTAAATTTCTTTTCGACATCCAAGTAAATATTTATCCGTATTTAAACCTTTTTACAGCCATTTTAAACCAAACATAACAGCAACTGATCGAACAATTATAACATAATAATTTTTATATAAATTAAATTCATAAAATGCGATTTCTTGATAACCAATTAAAATATTTCAAAACCATGATTCCCCAAAAAGAAAATGGATCAAAAAATAACTTTTCATTCAATTTTTCTTTTTTTAAGTCAATATTATGATAACCGTAATTTTTAGCAGAAATTACTAAAACATAAAAAAAAATTTTAATCATATTTTTAATTGTATTTGATTTAAATATTTCTGATGTTTTTTAAAAACTGTAAGGCTATATTTTTGAATTCCAATATTTTTTATCACAACTTATTATATATTTTAACTTAAAGATTACACAATAAAGAATTTAACATTTTTAAAATTTTTTGTTATCAAGTTTTTTCTTTTTGACCAATTTAAATTACTCTAACGGTAAAATATTACTACAATATCAATTTAAATTCTTCATCATAAATATCATAATAGGACAATAGTTTGGGGAACCTACTCTATAAAACATAAAAGATTAATATGATTCAGTTGATTATATGTACATCTAAAAAATTGGAGAATAATTTTTACACAAATTTTTGTTAGTATCCACCATGAACTTAAACTATTGTATTTTACAGTGCTTATCATAAAAAAAATTATGAACATTAAGCTGTATTTTCAACCTTTTGTAAGTTATCATGAAAATATTTTTTCCATCTATTAAATATTAACTTCACAATATTTTTAATACTTTTATTAAAGCATTGTGTACTTATATATGTTGTGTCATTTTAGGTTTAAAATGCTTGTAATTCTGTAATTTTAGTTTTTATTTATAGTTTAAATATTGTTGGTATGTATTGTTTATGTTTATTAAATAATATTTGAAAGAAGATACATGAAGAAATATTTGATTTGTTTTGCATAAATATATTGAAATAAACAATTTTAAACATTATAATCCAATATAACCATTCAATCCTAAAATTCATGTTTTTTTAATCATTTTTCGCATATTGATGACCATATGATATTTTTTCCATGTTTATTTTATTTTTTTAATCTTTTTTGTTTTTAATTGCTTATAAAATTTTTTTGCAGTCAAACTAGTTTAAAACACAAAAAGTAAATATTTAATATAACACATTTTTACCATATTTAAGTATCCAATGAATATCGTTTTATTTTATTTACCCTTTTTTATTTCTATAAAAACTTTAAATCTAAATGGTTCCAACTTAGGCTCTGTTTTAGCATTTCTAAAGCAATTACCAAATTTTTTCAACATATAAATTTTTAAAGCAAATAATATTTCATTAAAATACATAATACTAATATCTAACACAGCTTACATATACTAGAAGTATTTTATAACACTATTTTCATCAGGGTTTAGAATTTCTAATATAAAAATACTATAATTTTAAAATAGTGAAAATTCTATTTTTAAATAAATTATTATGAAAAAAAGAAACTTTTTATTTTCATAAATTCCTCTATAGTATATATTTTTGGAACAATGAATATAAAAACATAAATACACAGTCAACATTTTTATTCTAAAATCTTACACAATAATTCCTTTTCATTTTTAAAAAGCTTAATGTGTATCAAAATATTATTTACTAAAGGAAACATTGTTTTTATATCTATTTGATTTTCTAAAATCTTTTCATGGCACAAAAAATAAGTCCTAAAGCAAGATAATCTTTTTTAAAAAAAATTGTTTAATAAACAAAATTATTTTTGAAAAATTGCTTTCAAACCATTTTTTAATTATCTAATACAATCCGGTATATACTATAGAATTTAATTTTAAAAAATTTTGACGTTTTAAACTAAAAAGTACGAGCAGTCTTTGAATTTTCTTACGACTAAACTTGGATTTTCATTTTTTTTTGCTAAGTATACTGTTCTAAAAAATATTTAAATCATATTCTCACACAAATGTTGATTTTTAATTTATTTTAATGGCTTTTATACCATTTTTTAAATTTCATTTTTAGATTATAATTTAAATTAAGTTTAAAAACAATAATAACTGGTTGATGAAGTATTCTAAAACTTTAGAAAAATACTAGAGAAACATTGTTTTCAAGTTTTTTAGCAAAGCCCCATTCTTTTTATTTTCTCTTTGATTATATAAATATTGTTTTAGTATCACATTCGAATAATGAATTTAAATTGATTTTTTTGTGTATTTCTTATAACTTAAAACAATTTGATATATTTTACTGTAGTAAGTGCGTGTTTGATATTTATTTTTTAGGGAATTGTAATTTAAAATATGCAAAAAATAAGTTCATTTGGAGGTAATTTTTTACGTTACTTTGAAAAATTAAACCTTTTCATTTGCGCTCGTGAAATCATTAAAATCGGAAATCTATTGCAGCTCCCAAGCAGTTCAAGAATAATTGAATTACTTTTAGTAAAATTTATTATGATTTTTATTTGATCGTATGAAACAATTCGAATATTTTTTATAACATGATTTGAAATTTTATATGTAATTTCATGTTTTTAGATCAGAAAATCTTTTGAAAAAATCATTAAAATATTTATTAAAAGTTTCTTAAAATAATCAAAACAGAAAAAAGCTATTACCTAGTTTCTAGACTTTGTTTAACACAAATTTTTGTTTCTTTATTTTAGTAAAATGTATTTATATTAAAGTTTCTTTTTTGATTGTTTTTTTTTAAAATTACGATTTAGTCCATTTCATTTTTCTTTTCAATTGGTATATACGAAGATAATAATAAAATTATGGTTTTAAATTACCCTTTTCCCCCAAATACAACTCTATGACCTTATAACACTATATTGAAAGTTTATATGATGTGTTTTTGATCAAATAGTGAAAAAATCCAAATCTGATTTTTTTTTACAAATTAATACCTTTTGTAACGTATTTAAGCATATTTAAGCTATATTCATAGAAAATAATTTTGTGTATTTAATATATGAAAATGTAAAAGAGCGCATATATCATGATAAACGCGACATTTTTGGTTTTTTATACAAAAAAAACTGCTTGAAATTACAGTTTCATAAAATTGATGGCAATGAGTATGAATTTATATTTTTACTGAAAAATAAGTTCTTTTAATTAATATAGAACTTTATAGGATATATTTTGTCTATAATCGAAATATAGAGTGCAAATGGCTCATTCACAGATCGTTTAGTCTAAATTAATATCTGAAATTTCAAAAAAAGAGAAACTTGCATATTTTTACAAAATATTAATTAGTTTTCTGTCAATATGGTAACTAAATAGCAAATTATTCGGATTTTTATGCAAAACAATAACTGAAATTGCGAAAATTTAGTAATATCAAATTTATATATAGAATTCGTCAATTAAAATAAAAAATATAAGTTATAATTTCCAATAAATACCAAATATTAAGCGCAAAATTGAGGTAAATGTATCATATAGACATAGGTAAAATACTAAAAAACAAATTTTATTATTTTTTTTAAAAAGAATACTATTTTCTATTTTATTCAATGTCTAATATAAATGTATACACAGAATTTGTTTCTTTTTATTTTTGCACAGAATCTAAGATATTCTTTTTTGAATGAAATAAACCTGACAGTTTCTTATTAATTAATATTTATCATTAGTAAAACAGTACAAACAATTTAAATAGTTATATTTCGACTTAAGAGACTTACTTAATTTTTTTTATCAATATAATATAAAAAAGAAAGCAATATATAGTCAAAATGATCAACTTATGTTTCGTAAAAATTGTGAAAAAAAAAATTTACATTTTAAAAAATAACATTTTCTTATATTAATTAAATTATAAAAAGATAAAAGGCTTAGAGAATAATTATGCTTCGATTTAAATTTTTTTTGAAAAATCATGTTTAAAATAAATAAAATCCTTCACACACGCAAATATATAAACTAAAATGGAAAAAAAGATGTCAAATCATAAGAAGAAATCTAGAATAAGCGCCAAAAATAATGCGAAAACTTTATTATTCATTCTTATAATAAGTTTATTTTAATATATTTAAGATCTTTTTGTGCTTTTTTGAACATAACTTAAATTTTTTTCAGTTTTCACATTTGTTTTAATATTTATTTAATATTATATACTATGTTTTTTATAATAGCATACTTTTGAATAATTATACATATTTTAATATCTAGTAACAATAAAATGTTAAATTAAACTAGTATATTCTTAAAACCTCACCAAGAAAAAAAAAGAGAAATTCAAATAATCGAAACGCAAAGGTGAATATTAGAAGTTATCAAAAACCTTCAAAATATATAAGTGTTAAATATATAAAAAAATATTCTTATAATTACCATTAATTGTTTTTATTTCATTGAAAATCAGGAATTTTTTTTGTAAATCTTGCGTTAAACAATTTTATTTAATATTTTTGTTTCAATATATTACATTTTTTAAACACCACATTTTAATATAAATTGTTATGTTGTTTTTCATCAATAGTTCCAATTAAATTTCTTTCAGTATTTTATTTATTATTCTCTAATTACAAAAATGTTTTTTGAATATATGTTTCGTTTTTTTGATTCTCGTGCTGACACTGTTCAATAATAGAACGATTTAAGTTTATTTTGAAGGATATGCATAGATAACCAGAATTATAAAGATTGAATCATGCTTAGTGCAAAGTAAAGCATTTCATATGCCAACTGTTCTTATGGAGACTTCATGGTATTCGGATGTGTCTACACCATCGTCAGATTGATTTTTTTCAAAGAAAAAATAATGTGATTTTGAAAGAAAATAACCGATTGGATTGTGAACTTTTGATTAATTTGAGTTATATAAAAACTAAACATTAAATTCAAAAAAAAGATGATAAAATACCAAAAAATAACAACTTAGGCATTGCCTCTATATATATAAATAACTTTTAAATTCATACTTTTTTCGGACAGTATACGTTATTTAAAATGATTAAATTAACTGATGCTTATATCTAGGCCAGTAATAATCCCAAATATATTAATTGGCGTTTTTTTGATTATTGGTTGTCTTCTTGAAAAACATACTGAAAAGTTTCAGGCTAAAAATGAACAAAAAATGTATCTTTGTTATTTATTGTTCAATAGTAATAGGTATTTTTTTCCCACTGAGCTAAAAATCTATTTTGTCTATAAAATGTAGATTGTATGCAATATTTGAAGGTTTTTAACGTTAAAAGATTATAAAATACATGTGAAAATATAATATAAGCCTTTAAATTAAATTTTAAGGTTTTTTTCTTTATTGCATATTTTTGGATGAATATATTTTAAAAAAACTTGACTGATTCTTTTTGACTAATATCTTATTTATGAATGTGTTATTTTTAGCGGTAATTCACATATCATACTTTGTAATATTGAATATTCTTTCTAAATACACAAAAGTACACTTATGAGAAGCCGTATTATGTTAGAATTAAAAATTTTTTAATGAAAAAAATCAATAAGCTTACAATTATGGAATATACTTATAAAGCAGTTTTCTCATTTACTGTATGTCTTTTCATTTTGTTTTTGGTATTCCACATTACAGATTCACTAGACTTCAAATTTTAATACTATCTAAAAATAAATGTTATATCTACCCTTTTTATAACAAGTTTGCTGTGTTATTTGAGCTTTAAATCAAATCCGTCACTTACTTACAAATTCATTTCGATTCTTTTAAATTTAGAATTAAAATAATATTAGAACAAATTATGATTAAAATTGAAAAAAAATTGATCTGTTCTAGACAGGTATATTTTGGAAATTTCATTTTTTACCAACAATGAGGTGTCACTTTATATGTAATTTGCACTTGATGCGATTTAATGATAGAAAACATATTTATTTTAATTATTGCTGTAATATATTGTTAAAGTATAACATGCAATTTTTTTTTGTTTAAAAGTTTATATTCTAATTGGTGACTTAAGTATAGTAAGCAAAAAAATTGGCCATTTTTTTAAAGTACACAAGCAAAATATTAACATTAAAATTATTAACATTGAAATTTGTTTTTAGTTATTGAATCAATGTTAATATTGTCAATTGATGGGTTCTATGCGAAAATCTAACTGTAAAACTCTTAGAATAATATAAAACGACCTATTATTTTGATTATTTTATTTTTCATATTATGAAAAAGAACTAAACTTTAATATTATGTTTTAAATTTTAAATCTTGACAATAGAAAGAAATTTTTAGGCAAATTAACTGTTGTGAATTTTTCAATTAGACATAATGTTGCCTTTTATGAGATTGTAAAATACGCTATTTTTAAAAATTGCCTATTAGATCCCAAATTTATCAAACTGATTGTTTATATAATTAGTACAATGCAAAAGATCTTTTTTATCTGAGAATCTCAAATAAAACTTTGTTAACTAGAGTTAAAATATTTTAATTTATAATATTTCACGGAAACATTTGTTTGACTTAAGTATAATTTATCAATGTATATTATTTCAATTAAGAAAAAATGTTTGCAACTTTTATTTAGGATATTCCGATATATAAATGCTATAAAATATTATTTTTATCTAATTTATATTAAATTTGGTTTTTTTAAAGTATCAAAAAAAATGAATATTAAAATTTGTTTAAAATTAAAAGTAAGTTGATGTTTTTAGAAATTAATTTAAACCTACAGTCATCAAAGTTACAGATATATATTTGCATATTTCATATTTTCATAACATGTGGGGTTATTTTGCATTATAAGATGCATTTTTTATGGACTTGATTTTGGCTAAATTTTTTTTAGCAATGCATATCTATTTGTTTTTAAGAATAATCCATTTATATTACTCTGTTTTGATTATCTACTTCATATTCAAAGATTATGCAACATTTTTTGTGTGTTTAAAAACGTTTAATGTGTTAAATAAAATTCTATTTACTGTTAGTGTTTTGATTACCTTTAATTTTATTTTGTATAACCAATATAATTTTAATTTTGTTACTTTGTAAAGCAACATTTTCGTTTTCTTTATCGATACTAGCTCTATTGTAAAATTGAATATATTTTTGAGTATTAAAAACACAGTGATATATAATTGGCAATAAAAAAAACGAAATATCTCATTTTTTAATGTCTTTGCTCTGTTTTTATATATACTTCTAAATATATTTTAGAATTCCAGTACTCTAATTTAAAAAATACTTTTCAATTTAAGGTTTATAACTACATAAAAATTAGAAGCTAAAATTCTCCTCGCAGTGAGATTTACATTCAAACTGAAAACATTAAGATTTTTGTATTACCATCAAAGTAAAAAAATACTATGCGATATGATGTGTACGTTTGCTCGCTTTATATACACTATTTTTAAATTCAAAAATTTTATAAACAGATTTAATAAACATCAAGCTTCAATTAAACCAACTTGTTGTCTTTAAAAAAAAATGTTGATGTAAAAAACTTTTTATAATTTTATATTTTCTAAATTTTGCCACATATTGTTGAGTTTTGTTATTATAATTAATATAAAATAGTATTTTATGAATAAATTTTACTAGCAAATATCAAAAAATTAAGGTTTTTTGTTATTCATTACTAGATAAAAATATTAAATTATGCAATAATATTAACTATTTCATTATAATATATATAATTAATTAGCGAAATTCATTTAAAATAATTTTAAATAACATTTTTTTTGGCACTGTTAGATTGAAATAGTATATTATTTTGTCATGGTAATTTTATTGTTTTTTACCTAATTTAAACTGCTCACAATATAGTATTTTATTTTTTTATATCTTTAAAGTATAAGAGAAAATGTTATAAATTAATAATTTTTATTTATTATCTCTTTTTTAAGTGTTTTTTTAAATTATTTCATAAAAGCAAAAATAGAACATATATCAAAAAAGGTTTTGAATGTTTTTTTATAAACGTTTATAGGTTTCTTAATATAAAATAATCTTTTTAGGTAAAATTAATCATAAACCTGAAATAAAAAAAAAGAAATCTTTAATTTTATTCTTACCAAATTTACAAATCGTTTTATAAAATGCTCGAATTATTTTGGAAATATTAAAACACATTTTATTTGATGAAAATTTATTTTAATGACATCTTTTTATTGTGCCTTGTTGAGTATATAACATTAAATATTAGTTTGTATGAATTAATGTTAATATTAAAAAAATTATTATGTTTATATATTAAATATCTTATTGTAAGCGCTTTCAAAACAAAACTACTTAGATTTGCATAATATTACTACCAAAAATGAATAAATTAAGAAGAAGTATGTTAAAATTTAAAGAGTAAAAATAAAGCCTAATAAATCAAATCTTTTCTAATATTTAGAAAGTACTTAGGTACTTAGAGATATTAAGATATGAAAAAAATATCAAAAAAATCTTTTTATCACTTTATATTTCAAAATCTACATATTTAATATATCAAAAAATTTTTTTTTATAACTTTAGACATTGAAAAACACCTTAAAAAGACAAACTGTTTAAAATAGGATATCTTAAATAGTTGGTGGGTGTCGAGGGAACAAAAAAACTATTATATTCAAATTCAAGATTACACAGCGAAGGGTTATTAATAAAATGCATAAAATTAACACAAACTAAATAAAACCATCTTAATGAATTGTATACAAATCATGTCTATTTTATCATGTCAACATTTCTTGAAATGTTAACGAACTAAAATTAATCTTGAAGTGCAAAGGAGAAAACGAAAAAAATACATCAATTTTATTATTTGATTCGTTTTAATAAATTTGTATTTAACAGTGAATATTTTAAATTACGTCTATATTTTTTTACATTCACCCTTATTTTACTTAGTGATTAATTGTGAATAGATGGATTTGTGAAATAAGTAACATATATAACTTTGAACATAAAATTCATGGATCACGAAATCGAAACTTGGTTATTACAAAAAAAATATATTTTGCATACAATAATTATAGAATATAGTTATTTGAAACAATCAAAAGTGATAAATAAAGTTATTTTGGAAGAAAATTTTCAAAGAGTTGCTTGGATATACATTTGAATAATAAAAAAAAAATAAAAAATATTTTTTTTAATACTTATTAAAATTTATAATGTTTATTCGATTTTTCTACGGATCTTTTCCTCTATTTTATTATTTTTTATTATTAAGCATCAAATGTTGTAATAATAAAAAATATTTTTTTTAAATTTAACATGCCCCATTTTATTTGACTTTATGATTTTTTAATTATAGATTCATCGTTCGATTTGTATGATAATATATAGAAAAATACTTTTTTGGATGAATTATGGATTTCTAAAAAAATCGTTCATAATGTTATTTATTATAAAATATTAAATGTATATTTCGCACAAGATAACCAAAGAACTTCTAGATATTTGACAGTTTGTTTAATTATATTCACACTCTGAATATTTCGAGTAATTACAAGAACATATCAATTTTATAATACATTATATCAATCTTAAATGTGAAATAAAATTTATATAGTCAAATATCTTCCGAGTATTGTTGACTTAACTAGTGATGCGTATATTTATATGGGAAAAATTGAGGTTATTTATTTTTTACTAAGACATTTCAGGTGTATCTAATGAATTTTCGAATTGATTTTTTTAAAACATTTTGATAAGTTGTTATTTTAAAATTAAATTTCAAAATAATAGATCTATAAATACCTGGGGTTACGTCTTGTTTGCACCTAGTTGTTTACTATACATACAAATATTATTAACTAAAAAATGTGAAGTATTTATTATTTTCAGAACATTAAGGTTTCTAGGTATATCAAATTCTATTAAACTTTGTTAAAA
Organism: Edhazardia aedis USNM 41457; assembly: GCA_000230595.3. Lineage (NCBI taxonomy): Eukaryota > Fungi > Microsporidia > Culicosporidae > Edhazardia > Edhazardia aedis. The sequence continues at coordinate 793,551 of AFBI03000001.1, read as the reverse complement.
GGAAATCGTTTCTAGCCGATTGAGGTATTTAATCTAAAATAAAATGTATTTCAAAGTTTCTTATTTAAAAATTGAATATTAAACAGTTTTATCAAAATTTTTTGTAAAAATTTTAAACGGGTAATCTTTAAAAAGTTAGATTTTTATTATTATAATAAGTATTTGTTAAGGAGATAAGAAGTAATTATATTTTTTTTAAAAAATATAATTCTTATATATAAATAAAATGATAAAAAATATCAACTAAAATACCGATGCGAAATTTATGAGCGTAGTTTTTTCAGAAAAAAATAGAGGATCGCATAAAACATTCAAAATATTATGAAGTGATATAATTAATTCAACATTTTTTTTAATTCTTGAGAAACTTTTTGGTTTTTAGTTTTTTTCAAAACCCTAAAACTATTTTTCATTAAAAATAAAAATGTCCCAAAACTGACTCTTTTTTAAAAACCAAAGAAACAATCTATTATATATAAAGATTAAAACCATGTTTTTTTTCGTCAAGTTGTTTAAAAATTAAGATAAGATTATTTTAAATGTTTTTAAAGTGTAGAAGCAATAAAATTACAGTAAAAAAAATTAAATTTAGGCAACTATAAAATTAGAAATATTATTTTGTAACGTGCTTTTCTTTCTGATGGTTTTATATGTAATCTAGGTATTGAATAGAACTCTGATAAAAAGTGATCATTACATAATTATATATTCTTTATAAAAACATATTTTTATGATAATTTATAGTTTATCATCTAAACCACGTATTTACAAATATACCTTAAAAAATTGTATATGCAATTTATTAGTTTATGTTTAAAATAAGATAAACAAATGATTGTGAGATATAAATACGGACATATTTAGTTTATTACTAACGTGATTACAAAATAAAAACAACCTTTTTAGGTTAAGATCTTTATTATGCAAGAATAGGGATGTAAAACTTATTTTTTTTTTGAATTATATGCATCGAAATGTTTTTTGAAAAATATGACTGATATACAAAAATTTTTATTTTTTATGGCAATTTTGCCATTTTTATAATTCTTTTCATAAACATTATTAGTAAATTTATTGGATTATATTTATAATAAAAAACATTCAAAATACACAAGATGAATTTTAGAATCCGAAAGATTTTATATAAATATTATTTGTGAACATATATATAGTTTTCTTTGTTTTCTAACATAAATATATTCATATAAATCATTTTAATTATTTAAAAATTCTTTCTTTTACGCAAAATTTTATATTCTTGGAATAAACATATTGAATGGATTCAAAAAATAAAAAATGTTATTTTTATATCATTAGAACACTTATAAAATATAAGTTCACATATTTAAATATTTATAACATTATAGTATATATACTTATTTGACATTAAAAACAATAAAGGCAAATCTAAATAATTTTCTTATTATAAAAAGACGTAAAACGTTTTTTATCCTACCATAGATTGTTTTTCATGATTTTGTTTTAGAATTTTTGTGCAAACATTATGAATCTTGCATATAATACTCGGTTACGTAGAAGCATTTATACACAAAAAACATAGAATAAGCATAATTAATTCACATTTGAATTATTATTTAACAGCTATCAATTTGGTTGAACTATCTAGGTCGACCTCAAAGTTTTCCAGATTTATTGCACATAGATGTATTATATAATAAAGAAATGCGTTTTATATAATAGTTAATTAAAAAAGTGTGTTTATTTTTTACCAATATAATAACACAAAAATTTATAGATCATTATATATAAAATCATCAAAATTTCCAATTTAAAACAAACTACATAACATTTTAATCCAGTAATTTTACATCTATTTAATCGATAAAAAACAAAATTATAATGAATAAATAGACTATATTTATGGAAGAAAATTTAATTTAGATCCAATTACTAAATGTTCGTGTCCTTATAAATCTTATAATTATAAAAAAATATAGAAAACCTTTACATATTAAGTAAATTTTTAAAAAATAATAAAATACACACACTATTCATAGTATAATTCTTATTTAATAGTGTGCTAGGCCTTTTTCATTAAAATACTAAATATTTCTTAAAATGATATATGAAAAAATGAAATAAACAATTATTAGTGATTTCTTTCATTGAATTTATATTTTTGTGCTTTTTGCGGGAATCATATTGAAAACAATTATTCTTAAGAAAATTTTGAATGCCTAAGTTTATGCTAAAATAAAAAAAAATTCATTATTTACCACTAGCTCAAATTTTTTATCTGTGTTTTTTAGGTTTGTTTTTTCTATTTTAAATTTTTTAAGCCTTGTTTTCGATATTCAATTTTTTTTTCAAATTAGGTTTATACATTTATTATTGTGTGTTGATATTGTTTTTATTCTTTCCACACTTTTTGTTAATTATATAGAAAAGGTTTAGAAGATTGATGTTTGTGGCCATCTCTTGGTTGACACAATTTCTTGTGTATAGAAAAATTAGATAAATAATAAAGCGTATGCGTTTCTTTTTATGTTTGTTTATTTGGATTTACTGAAGACTTTTGTGATCGACCAGGATAAATGAAATAAATTTTTCTTAAATGTATAAACTTAGATATATAAAATCTAATAAATAAAATTTAACTTACAGTGTCAAATTATTCACAATTGAAAAAAAAATATATAATAAAACTAATCAATAGTATCAGTTTTTATTTTTATCAGGACCTGGGAATACAATTAATATATTTCTAGCTCTTTTTTTTCCGAAGCTAATAAAAAAACACATTGTTCAACACGAATAACTATATAAAGTAAATTTGTAAAAAAATTATAACCACTTCGTATTTTGTCATTATCAATGATAAACAAAACAATATATCTCAATACAAAAAAAATGAATAAATATACAAAATATCTAGCTATATCATATATAGAACTAACCAAATATGCATAAGAGAATAAAAAAATGCTTTTTGCCACAATTTTTTTTCTTTAATTTATTAGTATTTTTGCATTCAAAAAATATTTATAAAAATGATTTTTATTTTAAATTCACATAAAAATTACTAGTTTTTTTAAAAAAAAAAGCTTTTTATGATTTTATGATGTACTTTCAAATGTAAACTTTTTTTTTATTTTTAATATAATAAGAATTTTACGAAATGAAGGTATTTTTGAAGTGCTATGCGAAACTCTGTTGAATTTAAACAGCATTTTCACATGATTCGACAGCTATAAATCGTAGATTATTGCATTCGTAAAATATATTGCGATTTTCAGTTAAATGGAAACAGTAAAAAATATAATTAAAATGTATAAGAAAAAAATTAAATCATTTTTTTCGGTTTTTTTATCGCAATTATTATTTTTAAAGTTAGTGTATAATTCTTTGTTTATGGTATGTTGGTTTTGATCTCGTTGTTCACGCTATCCTTTTATTGACTTTACTCTTTGGGATAAATTTTTGTAAGATCAATAATATTCGATTCTTTCGTAAGAATCTGAAATTAACTACATTTCCTATGCTTTTTGAATAAATTTTTATTTTGTCAACAACATTCGATTCTTTTGTAGGAATCTGACGAGAACTACATCCTTTTTCGGTTTTTGTACACAATTTGACTACTTCGCAAGTTTGCGGTTTTAAGAAATATACATGTTTATATATTGTTACATTTATCCTTGTCATCAATTCAAAGAACCTTTTTTTATACCTTTTTATGAACAATGGATTTTAAGCATGATCTACATTATCGTCCATAATTATATTATTTATAATTAAACTTATTTAAAATGCATAATAACAAATATTTAAGCAAGTTTTGATTTATATTTCACAGTTATATTATAATTAAAATACAAAAAACATGATTTATGTGAGCTTTTTATATCATAGTTGTTATAAAAACATTTAATTTTTAAAAATATCATAAAAAAAATTTATAGAACAAAATCTAATAAAAAACTTAAAGTTTTTTTTTCATTCACTAAGTTATTCAAGAAATTTTTCGAATTTGACGGTAAATTAGGCCTTTTTTATAAAATTTATATGTAATCATTTTATAATATACTGTTTACAATAGTTAAGAATTTGATAACCTGTATATTTTTAATGATAATTATTATAATTTGAGAATAAAAACACTGGATACAAAATTTTAAGAAATAAATTGTAGATTTGAAAACACTATTAACATGAATTAATAAGATTATTTACATGTATGGAATCATTTATTTTTAAATTTATTGTTGACTTATGTGATACTTCAAAATATTAAAAAGTTTTAAAGATTTACATAAAATATTCTTAAATGATCCAAAATATGACATTATCTAGAAATTATTAAAATTTTCATTTTGTATAGCAATTTGGATATGGAAATGAATTGACAATATCAAAAGTTTCACGAATAGCAAAAAAGATAATATTGTAAAAAGATAAAAAACATGATAATTAAAAAATATAAATAGTTTTAATATTAAAGAATATAATGAATAAAAAAACTCTTTTATTCTAGTTTATATTTGAATAATTATAACAATAATTATAATTATAAATTTTATGCAATCGGTATATTTAAGAGCATTATTTAAGAAATAACCAAATACCCATTAGAAACGACAACTTAATATAATTTATAGAAGTTCTTCTATGAAGTTTATTATAAAAAGAATTAAAAAGATGAAAAAAATTTGGAAAAATAATCGATATATTTTATCTTAAGAAAAAAATGTACATGTTGAATTGTCACCAATAGAAGATAAATGCACAAAACATGGGTGAAAAGGATAAACATAATATGTTTTTAATATTTATAAACCACTGTGCTGTACTATTAAAAAAAATCATAATTTCCGCAGAAGAATAAAGGAAAAATATTTAAAATATAAAGGAAGTAATGATGAATTTGATTTTTTTTAACAAATTATTTCATTTAACAGCAAATTTGAATGATTATTATTTATTATTCATCAAACAGTTTTGTCATTTCTTCCCACTTCTTCGGTCATTCCACAACCCACTGATTTTTTAGAAACGAACTCTGTCATTGTGAAAGCAGATGACTGGATTATATTAATACTTTCTTTTATTGCCAATTTAATATTTTTTTCTTTATTAATTAAAAATGCATTCCATCCTCTTTTTACTGCGGCCTTTATGTTTCTTTCATTATCATCAAAAAAAAATATGTTTTGTGGTTTTTGGTTGCAATATTTTTCAATAAATAAAAAAGATTCATCGTCTGGCTTGCTTATGAATTCTCCATTTGACTTATATTCACAATGGAATATTGCATCAAAAAAATCCCTTATCCCAAGTGCGTTTAAAACTTTATCGGCATGAATAATGCTTGCATTTGTGAAACAAAATTTTTTATATGGTATTTGTAACAAAAGTGCTGATAAATCTTTATCAACCTTAATATACTCTTCTAAATCGATTGAACCATCGACAAGTTGATTAAATTCCTCTGGATCAACCCCTTCATGATGTTTACAAAATCCTTTAATAGCTAATCCATATTCACGTGAATAATGCTCGCAAAGATTGGTAATTTCACCATCAGAAATATTTTTCAATTTGGCGTACTCATGAATTTTTTGCTTGATCACAACTGACATTCCATTGGATTGACAATATAGTGTATCATCAATATCGAATACGAAAATGGGTTCCTTTGATGAATCCATCTTTTTTAATTCTTCCAATATTAAATAATTTAATGGTATTGTCGCTGGCATATTGTGTTTTTCTGGGGTTGGTAAACTATATAAATATAATGAATATAAATATAGTGTTTTTTTTTGACTTTTATTAATTTTTTCGTAGTTCCAAATAAATCAAAGGTCGGCCAAAAATTTAATTTATGGTGTTTGTCCTTAAGTATAATATTATTAAAATGCGAAATTGGAATTATTAATTTAAATAACTCATTTATTAAATAAATTTATGTTATTATCAATTAATTTAGAATAAATATGCAAATTTATTTTATGCTGTATAATAATTACAAAGTATAAAAAATTGATCCAACTAGATATAATAAGATAAATTGAAAAGTTCTTTTAACATAAAACGTACTTTTTCAAAATTTTTAAAAGGTTTAGCCTTTTTTTGATTAATTTTATGAAAATTTGGCACTTATTGTGATCACATTTTTGACTAATGATGAGATGTTTACAAATTTTTTGATATATTTGTTATTTTGAAAGATTAAATTTTCTTATATAAAAAATTTTATAGAAAAAATCTCAAATTTCTTACGAAAACGGTGTGGAGAATGACTTGCTGACGAAAAAATTAAAATTATATATTATTTATCCCGTAAACCACGTGTTTTTTGCGTAAATATCCGGTCATCGATTAAATTTATATCATTATTTTCTCAAAAAAAGTTTTATTAAAAAATAACAATTGCGTTATACTAAAATCACCTAAAATTTTATGTATTTTATTTTAAATTTGGAATTTTAACTTCAATTGATATTTAGAATTTTAATGATTGAATATTCAAATAAAGATACAAAAAATTAAAATGTCTGTAAATCAAAATTAATACTTCTACAATTTTGCCATAATATATTGGATTTAAAGGCTTCGGTTTAAAAATTACATAATTATGTGCTAAAATTTGAAAATAAAATAGTTACAAAATATTATACACATCATTATAATTAGTTCAATAATTGTCTAATTTTATTTTGGGATTTCGCATAATTTAATAGATATGAAGTATTCACCACATATAGTTATATTTATAAAATTAAAGGTTTTAGCATTTATATGCTTAAAATAATACACACAAATTATTAAAATTGTGTGTAGATAGAAATCATATTCAGTATAATTTGAATAAAAATAATTTCTATTGAATTTATTTTTTATACATTATAAAACATGATTTCTATTATCCGAAAAAATGTTGATTTTTTGCATTGGCTATTTTCAATAAAACAAAATAATAAACAGTATTGATTTTAAAGTTATGAAATTAGTATTTTTTATGAAAAAACGATTAATTAAATCTTACGATCAACATATAATTTAATGGCGACTATACGCTGTTTTGATATATGATATGTATTAATTAGGATTAGATCAACTTTTATTAAAAATATCCATAAGAATCTTTATTAACAAAAAATTATAAGTATCTTTCTTAAAAATATAAAATTTTTACAAAAACTCTCTTGTTCTTATATGCACTTTTTTGATTTAAACTTCTATGTTACAAACAAGAATCTATAATAGAAAAATAAAATTTTTAAAAAAACTGATTTAAGCATTGGTATTATCATATTTATACACAAAAAATTGTATCACTATATAATTGATTTTTAAAGAAAGTCAAATTGTTCTTTAAATCGTGTTTAAAATGGGAAGGGATTATATGAGAATAAGCTTTTCAGACGAAAATCAATATAATCGAAAATTATAACAATTTTATTTAGTTGTAATCATATAAATGGGAATATTTTCTATTTTATAATAATATTTTTTCCTTTTATTTTTTTTGTTTAATGGAAGAAAAAGTTCTCTTATTATTATAAGTAATACTAAAATAGTTCTTTTTTCTGTACTTGTTAAAAAATATAGAATAAAGTATCACTTTTACTTTCTTAAAAAGTTTTATACACACTATCTTCCATTTTTAAGTAATGCCAAATAAGATCATATCATTAAAATGTGACGTGTGTTTCACTAATATAATTTTGATACATGCTAATATATATAAGTTAAAAAATAACATAAATTACTAAAATATAAGCTTTGGTAAATATGAAAAGAATTTTACTAAGAAATAAAAAATCAGTCAATATTTTAATCTCGGCAATTTATCATAGATCGTAGTTTTTTCTTTTTAAAATAGCTAAAATTTAAATTCAAAATTCTAAGGCAAACAGCAACAAAAAAAACTGTTAATATTATATTTTATCGCTATACTAGGTAAAAAGGCAATAATTTAGGCATCATTTCACCTGTGTTGCAAAATAGCAATATTTTATTTAGAAAATATGATATACAAAATGATTTCGTCGAATAGTTTTAATTTTTACATGAGAAATTTCATCTAATTTTCAATTTACATTATAGAAAAAGAATAAAAGAATGTGATGATGTGTATTGAATCATTAAAATGGGTTAAAAAAACAAATATGATAAAAATAGTTTCACAGAGAACAAACTTATTACATTGGCAAAGTCAATTTGATTTTTAAATTTTGTTAAAAAAATGCATAATTATTTCTTGAAAATAAATATATTTTACATAATAACTGTAAAAATAACTGGTTAGAAATTGTGATTATGTTTTAAACATCGAATCATGTGATCGATTTTATATGAACGAACACAAAAGAATTTTTTGTGTTAAACGAATAATTATCAACAAAATACACCTAAATTTTTATCCGTTACATTTTATAAAAGGTTAAAAATATCTAGTTATATTTTAAGAATTAAAAGATTTATTTCCTTAAATATAAATGGCAATAATAATAATTCATGGTGAAAAAACTTGAATTTAACTGCCTATGTGGTAATCGACAGTTTGCAATGAATGATATCATTTGTTTTTTTCATTGTTTTAGTATTTATCTAAAAATTTTTTAGATTTGATATATTTTTAATTAGATGTAATTGAAATTTTTGATATCGGATCAATTTTTGAACAAAAATTGTATATTATCGTTGTAAAAGTCCAACTTAGCCTACAACCAATAAATTTACAAATCGATTCTTTATGATCAAAAGTAATTAACGTAATTTTAACACTATAAAGCAGATAATCTTAGGTAAATAAATGAATAGCGAAAAAATATCATTTTTATTCAATATTAATTAATCAAGACGTTATAAATCATGTAAAACGCGAGATCGACCGAGTTTGTCTAACCAACTTAATAAAATTCATCTATAACTGTTAAATAGACGACTTAGGGTAAAATTGTGATTTTACCAAGTATTTTCTTAATTTTTTAAAATCAATACATAATTAAAAAATAAATCGTTATTTTTCAAATTATTCATATAAAATCTTTTAAATTTTTAATCTATAATTTCACAAAAATACAATTAAATTATTACTATTGATTAAAAATTTTCCATATTGTCATTATTATAAATAATTTTACTTGTTAACCAGTATATATTATTTATTAAAATTTATTTGAATTAATAAACTATCTTTCAATTGTTCAAATTATTTCAAATGGGTTTCGAAAAATTATTATATTATTAAAATTTTTAAAACTATGTTAATCGTCAATATAAGTAGTAAAAATCTTGAAATTTAATCGTTTGAAAGTATTAGTAAAAAATTAAAAATTGCAAAAATACCTTATTGCAACATATTTTGTATAAAACTTTTAAGCAAATAAAGAGTCTTAAATATAGATACTTTTATAAAAAAAACATTTATTTAGTGGTAATAAGGTATTCAAGGTTGATTTATAGTTTTGCATATAAATAAATTATTAATTATGATTTTCAATTTTAAATAATGAATCAAAAAAAACAAGTTATGAAATAATAGGTAATTTTATTTATGGATTTTGCAGCTTTATTCTAGATAATTTAGAGCAATATGATTTTTAGTTTGTTAAAATTAAAATTTATCAGTCAATGACCGGAAAGTTTTGTTGAATTGGTTTAAATTGTTTTCAAATCAATTTTCTTATAAATGAACACTTTTGAGTTTTTTATTGAGGTTCTATATTTTTTATTTATCTTTTCTATGAATTTTTCTTAGATTTCTTTTACTAGGCACATTCAAAATTCTTTCTTTATGTTTATTAACTTGTTATTTTTTTTAAAAAAATATTTACTTTATAGGAATTATTTTTCTTCGGCCAAAATTTAAATTTAAAAAAGAAAACGATAAAATAGTTAAACTTTATTTAAATTCAGAATAAAAGTCATATAAAAAAACGAACATTGTAAAGACATTGAGTTATATATTTATTATATATATTAAAATATTTTTATGTTATAATATACAACATAATGATCATTAGCATTTTTTATTTAAATGTGATTTGCTTCAATATTTTCAAAAGTATATAAACAAAATAGTGCAGCTGACCATGGTAAACTGGAAATCAAAGGTTTTATTAAACATAATCTCTTATCAAATTTTAAAAATCATTAATAATATGGAATTTAAATCTTCAATAAAATAAAATATTAAAAGTTTATTTGATGAACCGCAAATAAAATGATTAGTTAAAAAGAAGACACGAAGGCAAAAATGAATTTTTAAAAGAATTTTATTAAAAAATTATTAATTAAATTTGCACAGAAAATCTAATGTCTTATTGGTTTTATATTTATAATGTAAATTTGTTGCAAAGCATTGAATAAAAATTTTAACGCACAAATTTTCTTATTCTTACTTAGTAGTGTGATTTATGCCATAAAAATCACTTAACCAAAAATAATTGCTCTTTTAAATACAATTTATAAATCTATCCTCAATATTACTACAAATAATGTACTTGAAAATGAAAAAAAAACTGTAACAAACAATTGTTATCAACATTTCTAAAAATGTGAAAATTTGTAATGCAATCTTTTATAAAAAAATATATTCTATTCTAAAAAAATGAATATTAAATATTGTAAAATACGATAATAAAAGGCGCCAACTACATTAATATAATTTAAATTATATAGCATTTTTTCTTAGAAAATAAAAATTTTAAATATTTTATTTTGCAAATACTTTTAAAAAAATATGATCAGAAATAAGATAAGTAATACGCTATATACACTAACTCTTCAATAAATTTCCTCTTAAGAAATTCAAAAATAAATTTTGGCATTTTTGCTGTCCTATAATGGTGTAACATAACCATTTTTTAAATAAAACTATAAAATACTATTAGTTCATACAAAAAATGTTTTACTAAGCTATTGTTATATTCGTCTAATAATTATTGTATTTGATATTAATTGCACTACTATTACTACTAATGTTTTACTATTAATATCAAAATTTCTATTACTATAAATTCTAAAAAACAATTCTAAATTCATCCCTTTTGTCTTCCTTTAATTTATCTATTTAATTTTTAGTGATCTTTCTTATCTCTAAAAAATCACTAAAAAAATTCAAATATCAATTTATTTTCTTTTTTCTGATAATAAATTGCTATTCAATACAATTATATTTAATATTACTATAAAAAAATTATTTTAAAACTAAAAATAAATAATATAAATACTCAGAATATAAAAAGAATTGGAATTAGTGCAATACTCATATTTATTTAATGTATTATTAAAACTCTACATTTTAATTGATAGATTTGCTGTCTTTGTATAATTTTTTTTATAGATTATCTAATCTATCACAAAATAAAATATTTAATTTTTAATTATACATTTTAATAACAAATAATATTTATTGAATATTTCAGGTTAAAGTCATTTACAATCCTTAAATTAATAACAAATAATTTCCTTATTTTAAATTCTACTATTTTAATAAAAAAATATTTAATTCCTTCTTTTGTTATCAAAAATGTCAAAGGCTAGATTTGTTGACAGTGACAAACACTAAAATAAAAACAAATTTAATGTATTAAATAATTTGTGTTATTTATAAAACATTTTCACATAATAAAAATATTCATATTTTCTATATTCACAATTTTTTTAAGAACGCTAACCATAGTGATTTTATTTTCTAAATATATTTACACTCAAATTTACTGATTACAAATCTGAATTTTTCCTTATGGATCTAAAAACACTTCAAGCATAAAAAATTATCGTAACCCACAAAAAAAATTAATCAAGTCTTTTTTTAAGTAAATATTTTAGAACTTTCGCAACTTTCTTATAGTTGATGTCCTATAATGGAGGAACAAAACCATTTTTTACATAAAACTCTTAAATACTATTTTAATGATTTAAACATGTTTTAGTGAAGCTATTATTATATTTATTATATAATTATTATTACTACTAATACTTCTATTATTTTCATCATAATTTTACTACCATTATCATTTAATAAACTATTGTATGTTTTTTTCTTCCTTTTTTTCTTTATTTTTACTCTTAAATAACTTTTTGTTGTTTCTCTTATCTCTGAAATATCATAATTTTTCTAGAATAGAAATATTCGATATTGATTTTTATTCTATATTATTTTTCTTTAATTTCAAAAATAAAAATATAATCTTAATAATATTTTAAAAATATTAATTCCAATTAATTATAATACTTTATTGAACATTAGTTCTATTTATATTATTTAGATTTGTGATAATTTATATTACATTACTATAACAAAGACATTAAATATAACTTTTATTATTATTTCTTCTACTTTTGTTTTTCATCATATTATTTTTATTATTTTCAAAATAGAACATTGTGATAGATAGATATATAACAGTTTATTTTTATTTTTAAATTTTTACAATCTTGTTTGTCACGTTTTTTTATTACACTATTTAACATAATTCATTCTGTAGATATTTGTATTAAATATTCAAGTAATTGCGATTTAAAATTACAATTACTTATAAGTTTAAATTTATTAAGCTAATCTAAATAAATCAGCATGCTGATAATATCTAAATTCTGATGTCGTGCTAAATATTAATAGCTTCGCATTTTGTAAGCCATAATCAACATTTAGTATATATTCATTTTTTTTAATCCTATCACCATAAATAGAAATAAGACAGACTGTATAGAGATAATTGAAGTTTTCTTCTGTTTTAATTTTGTTTCTCTCTACTTTTTGTTCCTGGCAAACTATTTAAATCAAACGTACTTTATTTGCACAAATGATCCACTGGTGGCAAAGGCGAGCGGATACAGAAGAAGGAAAACCGAGGATACTGAATATTCCAGAAGGCTTGATTCTTTTACATACTAAACTTTACAGCTTAATATATACAATTATTTCGCAAATTTGATTTCACATATATTATGTTATTTATATGCGCCATGTCAACGAACTGTCATTGATATACGACGTATCATTATTCTACAATGTGTTAGAATACAAATGTTTTTAACATTTAAAAACAATAAAGTTCTTTTTTCATTGCTTATTTTACAAACTTTTGTTTTTATTATTAAAGCAAAATTAAATGCCAATATTGTAAAGATGCTTAAAAACAAAGATTTTATAATTATAAAACAAATAGTTTATTTTTATAATTTTTTTATGTTTTACGTATTACAATAACCCAGGTGCCATGTCATTTGAGTAAATTGCAATTACGAAATTTTCTAAAATTTATAATTTTTGATACTAATTTATAAAATATGATAGATACATTTAATCGTTTTTTAATAATCAAATGACACAATTTTCTATATATTAAAGAGCTCTATCTAAACACATTTTTAGGTTAATTTTAAAGCAGTAAAATTTGATATGGTATTTTAAAAAAATTGGCTCATGCAGTTTCAAAAGAAATTTTAAAATATAAAAGACAAAAAAAATTCAACCATAATTAAAAAGGTGTTTTTTTATAGATCAGGAATATCACAAAAACTATTTAAATAAAAAAAGGAAAAAAGGTGTGTTATTAATATTTATTGCGATATAGAAAAACAGTAATATTTATAACGAAAAATAGTAAATAATATATATTGAGAAAAACATAATTTCTAAAGTTTTAAAATTTTTTGATTTTTATAATGAAATAATTTTGCAGCTTACAGGACAGCAATTAAATATTAAATTTCTAAAACAATATATATTTTGTATCAAACAATTAAAAAACTACAAGATTGAGCTACTGAGATTTGAATCTTTCGTGAATATTTGTAATTTTCTCACTTAAAAATTATATAATTTTTTTATTATTAAATTTTTGCTCGTATTTTGTATATACACACAAATAAACAGAAAAATTTATTATCGAGTTATTTTTTTTTCATTTCGTTCACTATAGATGTCACTCTTCTGCGAAAAAATGTTAATGATATGGAAAAAATTATTTGATTTTTTTAATTCACTATAAAAACATGTAATAGAAGATAAACTTGCTAAATTCAATTATTCTTTAGAGCTTATGTAATTTTATTTTACAAATATTAAAAAATCTGAAAGCAATTGATTCATAAAATTTGTTGATAAAAATGTTTTAAGGATCTTATGTATGTCAGAACTTAAATGTTTCAATTGATTTAGTTATTAACTCATTATTCAATATAAAGTTTTTTATATAGCATAAAAGATTTACTGTGGTATCTATATCGCATAGAACTTACATATTAAACATGTTTATATTTGCTTTTTGCCTATTCAGTTAGGCCAAAGATTTCTCATTAATACGGCTAGAAAGGATGATACAAAAAATCATTAAATATAATGTTTATTTCTATGTCTACTTGATTTTCAATAATGAAATAAGACCATGTGGTTTTTTATTCTGATGTATTCCTATCCATAAGCGTTATTCTCAACATATCTCAGAGCCCTTTTGGTGATATTATTTAAGGGTTACTGATTAAATATAGCATATGTAAGCGTAATTAAGAAGTAACAATAGAAGAAACCTTTTTATTCGTCTATGTTTTCATCATTTGTTGCATCTGTGGTTTAAATTTAAACTTTTGTTTTTTTGTTAAGACATTTTTTATTGATAGTGAATATAACAACTTGTTTTGCTTAGAGAGCAATCTTTTACCAGTATCTAAAGTAATCAAAAATCCCGTAATTTTGATTTAATTACCTATATCCATAATGATAAAATAAATTTAAGTATATTCATTTGTATTTATTTTTTTATTGTTTTTTAAATAAATATTTTTGTTAAATACACATTCCTAAATGATTATTTTTAGTTAATAAATATATTTCTATTAAATTTACAAAGAATCACTTTAATTAATATTTATAAAATATAATCCCTTACAATAATCTTGTAATGAAAATTTTGGTTTTGGTTTGTTCCATTTCTAATCTTGTATATTATACATCCTTTAAAACTGTAATTTTAAATAATGTAAATTTAATTTTATGTAAAAAAAACGCATGAAATCATCATTTTTCCAATTTAGATTTTAAATAGCATAATTTAAAATTTTTTAAGTTAAACATATATATATATCACTAACTTTTGTAAGAATTATAGAAAAACATGCATCAAGAACTTTATGAAGATTATTATGAGCCTATTGTATCATATCAAAATTTAAATTTTCAGCATTTGATTATTATTCAAAAAAAAGTCATTCAAACATATATATAGACAAATAACGAAGTTTTTTCAATAAAACTCATAAACATATAATAATTTTATATTTTTTGTTTTTTTTAACAATTTCAGTATATTTAGTTTGTATCTTAAGAATTAAAAAATTTTTAAATTTTTGTATGTAATCATGTTTTCATATTAATAAAGGTTGTAATTATAAACTTCTTTTTTTAACACATAAATATTAATTTTTTAGCCATATTTATAGTTTGAATCTATTTATCATAACTTGAAAATTTGATTATAACTATTATATCTTTTTATAATTTTTTGTATTCTTTTCTTTGATTTGGTATCGCGTCGAGAACATTAGACTTACCAATCCAATTAAATAAATAAAAAAATCGTCTTATATAACAGCAGTAAATATTTTTATCTTAAATTAAAAAAACTTACGAATATGAAACTTTAATTATTATTGCAATCATTTGGCAGGTTTACCTAATAGCTATTTTAAAAAAAAATTGCAAATTCATTTATTAAAACTACATATTTCATTTTCTACTTTTTATACAAAGTTTAAATATTATAAATTTAATAATTTTTTCAAGATTCTGTTATAAAAATGCCAATTATACATATAATCTCAACTATTTCTTACAAATTTAATGATTAGTTTATTGCATTCATAGAACCGAAGAAATTATATCATAAATAAAATTATAGATATAATAAGACTATTCAAGTAACAAGTAAGAAATCATGACTTCAAATATAATTGATCACTTCGTTCACAATGTTTTGATAGTAAAATTTTTGTGCATGAGAAATATCCAAACGAAACAATTTACATTTTTTGTATTGTTATTTTTATGGTACAAATAAAATTTATTTGTAAAACATTGGGGTTGGGATGTGCTGGTACATCATTCAAAGACTCTTTGTAACAATAAAACATATCGTTTCATTCGAAAGAATTGTACATCAATAGTGTTTTAAAAAATTAAATAGCTAAAAAAACTTAAAACATTTAAGCACTTTTCTTATATTGCAAGAATGAAAGTAGATAAAATTGTCGGAGCAAAAAGAACATAAATCGCATATGATTTTGATAAAGACAATTATATTATTTGCCAACAATCAGAATATTACAATCTTTTTAAGTTTCATAAGTAATAAGTATATTTCTAAAATAAAAATTTTTTATTAACTATGACAAATCTTTTGTTTGAATGAAATAAAGTATCTTAATATGTAATAATATTTAAATTAAAACAAATACTAGACTAAAGCTGTTCCTAATATATTAAAGAGTTTTTGTAGTTAATGCGTCATTATTAGACAATTGTTTATAAAAAAACTAACTTTTCAATTTTTTGATAATTTTTATAATCACCTAAATTTTTTTCAAAAATAAAAATTGGTAAATATAGTAAAAAAATTTAAATTTCATCAAATATAAAGAAAATAAAAATTTTTATTGTAAACAACATTACAACACAAATAAAACAATAAATTCATTAAAAATATTCATTTATATAAAAACACATTTATAATGGTTATTAAATTATTTTTTTTAATTACTTGAATAGTGTCTTATACGAGTTCGATTATTTTTATTAACATTGTAAAGCCAATGATTATCTGTTAAACTCACTTGAATTAAAAAATTTATGTACTCTTAATGATTAAGTATTAAAAATATTTTTTTGATTCCAATATAAGTCTACTTAATTAAAACAAAAATTTTTATCATAAAGCAAACAACGAATGCAAACACATAAAATCGATTTTATTGTTTTAAAAATCTTTTATTATTTTATATATGTTAGATAAATTGTTATCAGTTTAAAATATACTCTTATTTTTAATAAGAAAGTTTTTTTCTCCTTATTAATGAAATTTAAGAAAATTTACTTTTTTAATGTTTTTTAGGTGTTTGTTTTTCTCGAATAATTAAATTTTGTTGGACTTTTTTTGATCTAAATTAATTTTTTATTAATTATTATCTGTACAATGTTACCTATAATCATAAATATAAAACTTTTAAATTTTTTTTAATCAAAATATGATTGGCACATTTTAGGTTTAAATAAATTTAAATGAAATTTTGTTCAAAAAATATTATAAATCAAAGAAAATTCCATTTTTTTATATTCAAACAGAAAACATTGATAAATAATGAATACCGCGAGATAATGCCAAGTTATTCAATTACATAAATTAATTATGTATTTGAAGCACTATTTTTTCGATTTTGTGTTTAAGAATAACTATTAAATATTCAAACACAATCAAATAAAGTAGCTATAGATCTTTAAAAAGTAATAATTTTTATAAAAATTATTATCAGAATGCTAATGTGAATAGAAATATGAATTTTTTTTGCAAATTACTTTTTATAAAATTTATAAATAATTAAATTTATTTTACTTATTCAAATTACGAAATAGTGTAACAAAATATACCATATAGTAAATTTTCAATTTAAAGATAGAAAACAATTAGAAATGAATAAATATCAATTTGTTTTTTTAAAAATAAAAATGCGTAAAGTGATCAAAAAAAATCATATAAATCATTATTTTTTAGAGTTTTAATATGGTTAATTGCAAAAATATTTACACATAAAAAAATATATTAACTTTCTATAAAAATTGCAAGTTTTTTTAATCTGTCTTTTATATTGAATTCTTTTTATATACAAAATAAAAAAATTAAATTAAAGGTATACGAAATACAAAACTTCATAAACAATTTCAAGTTTTTTTATATTATGAAAAAATACAATTCACAATAAATTTCATAAAAAAATTGAATGAACACTTGTATTAGGCAATATTTGAAAAAATACAATGTATAATGTCTGATTATTGAATATAATATTTTTATTTATATTTGTGATGTTTGGTGTTTTAATATTTAATCTTTTTAAATCTCATTACGATGAGATTGTTGACACAATGAGTATAAATTAATGAAACTTTTTACCAAGAAAAAAGTTATTTTTTTTATAGATGACCATACAAATTCATACCATTTGTCTTTTTTTTTATTATAAAAAATTTATTGAAGCCAGTTTTAATATTAATAAGAAGTTAAAAATATTATATTCACTTTCTAGTTCTTCTTCTGCATCCAAAATTTCGGTCAATCAAAATGTTATCTCCGATCACCCAACATATACCATATATATTATTTGTATTTTCTGTTTTGTATTTAAAAATATATATCATTTATTTAAAGTTGTTTCTTATGTTTTTTAAAATAGAGTATCTTAAATTTTTGCTTTTCTTCGAACAAAATCTTTTTAAATCCAAAGTAGTAAAGCCAAATCCAATCAACATATATTATGAATCATTTGTTTAAAATATTTCACTCAATCAATTAGAATGGAAAAAAATTGTTGATTTGTGCTATTTTTTGTATCTTTTTATAACAATTCTTTCATAATTGATATTGAGTTGAATAGAAAAAAATACTACAAATACAAGAAATGCCATATTATTTTTAATATGTATTACATAATTGCATATATATCAGAATACTTAGTATAATAAGATGACATAATTTGGTAATATCTAAAATTTATAAAATATTTTTTCTAACAAAAATAGTTGTGCTATTGTTTTTAGATTAATTAGAAAATTTCGTAAAAATCCATCTGATTGCTAATACTTGTCAAAGGCAACATTAATGTATTTGGGTTATATCAGTTTTAAAAATTATATATTTCAGTGACAAAAAACCAATTAAAAACCAAAGGAACCTTTAATGTAAAACTAAAGTAATTTTATTTCAATCTAAATACAAAATTCTAATGTAATTCAATAAAAGATAGCAATTATATATTTTAAGTGAGAGTGTAAAAACTATAATATATCAAATTTTAAAATGTATTACTTTTGAA
Organism: Edhazardia aedis USNM 41457; assembly: GCA_000230595.3. Lineage (NCBI taxonomy): Eukaryota > Fungi > Microsporidia > Culicosporidae > Edhazardia > Edhazardia aedis. The sequence continues at coordinate 774,489 of AFBI03000001.1, read as the reverse complement.
AGGGAAGGATTTCATGTTCTTTTGCCATCAATTTTTTGTATTATGCATACATATTGAAGTTTAGTTTAAATGATGAATAACTTCTTACAAACTGAAAACTCATTAGAGATTTTATTATGATAGATTTTTGTTAAAAAAATCATTATTTTGAAACAACTAAAAGCCTAACATAGATTAATGCTGCTTAGTATGGGTTTTTATCAAAATACTGCACATCTACAAAAAAATTATTTACAAACACAATATTTATTTAAATTATATGAAAAATAATTTAAAATACAAATTTTCAATGAAAGCGAATTATTAGACCAAGAAATGTTATCAAATGAATGATGTTAATAAAAAAGATATAACATACTATGGTTAAATGTAAGATTGTGAGTCATAAATGGTATTTTGTTTATCCTAGAAAGGTTACTCACGCTAAAAGTGCAATTTGCTGACAATCTAAAAAAAATGCAATGCTTAAATTTAATACAGTCATTTGGAAATTAACAAGCCTGTAAAATAAGACTTTTTCCATCCATAATATGCTTAAAAACTAATAATATTTATAGATCTAATTAATTATGCTGTCACACACCAGCTTGGTTCTAATTTTTGAATGAATCAAAGCGAATGATATATGAAAAATGATTGATAATAAATTTTATATGCATAAAAATTTCAATAAACGATTTTGTTTATTGAATTTGAATTCTAATTAACTTCTAAATTGAATTAATTTTTTATTATATTTTAAATAGATAAATTTGGTAAGCATTAAAATATAATATTGCATTAATTTAGTTTGATCTTATATTTATCAGGTAAAACTATAAAAATGTAGAAGTATTGAGCAAGTTTAGATATATAAATAATGGAAAACAATAAAGGGGTAAAAAATACAAATCGTGGACATTTCGGTCTGATATACAACCTACTATGGATAATAAAAATTTCATAAATAAACGTAAATTTAAATGCCCTACTACCTTTTTCAGGTATTTAAGTTTTTATTTACAATAAATTTATTAAAAACTCAAATACCAAAGCTTTCTTTGTCTGTTAAAATAATTGAAAATGTCATCTTTACCTACTGTAACTAAAAAGGTTTGTTTTTACGTATTTTAAAGGCGTAATTATATAAATTTAACAAGAAATACACAATTTTAGAATATATTAAAGTTTTATTTATGATAACTAACTATATATTCTTTGACTTAGAAAGTTTTTAAGCGACAAAATGTACACTGACTTTATAATCGAACGAAAAGGTATTTAAGAATAAAAAAAACTATAATATAAGTTTTTCAAGAAAAAAAAACACATATCAGAATGCGTAAAAAAATAACGCAGAAAATTTTTTAAAAAATATACTAAATACCGAAATAACAAAAATGAAATAATAGAATTAAAATATAAAAAAAATTGAATAAAAATAAAATATAAAACATGATTTAGACATTTCGGAAAACTTTTTATTGAAAAATCAAGCAAATCACTGAAATAAGATAGAATCAAATATCAAAAAAAGTTGAAAGGTTTTTTATACAATTAATTTATATTTATTAATTTTTATAAAGAATTTATGTGCTTAACCCGTGAAAATCAAACACAAATGATATAGCGTCAAACATTGATTATTACTTTATAATTGACTGTTTTACAACAAAATCGTGTTCCCAACCATTCACACAATTTATTTATAATTTTAAAAGAACCTGCTTCTATGCATTTAAATAAATAATTGAATAATTTTTTTTTAAAAAATACAGCTATTTTCAGGTAAAACGATTTGTAAATAGGTAAAAAGACAGTTGTTTGAAGTATTACTTATCGATCTATACAGATTTGGCTTTTTTCATGTATAATTGGTTTGTCTGAAATGTACATCTTGTTAGTGTCTTAATTAAATGAATTTACATAAACTAATACTTTTACGAAAAACCTGGAATTATTATAAAAAAACTTTTTTCTGTCACTTAAACACATCAATAACATATTAAAAAAAATTAGGTGAAATGAATTACAAAAATAAAAACAGTGCAATATAGTACATTTTATTCGATTTTTAAAACATAATTTTTTAATTGATTAACACTTTCATAAGAATAAAAAAACATTTTAAAGTTTAAAATAGATGTATTAAATAAAGTTAATTCAAATGATTTATTCTATTATTACTAGAATTTTTATATGTATTTGTGTGTTTTGCTTATGTTGTTCACGCCTTAGGCAAAGATATTTATGATTTTATCACAGTATACATGGTCATATACATTTCCTTCATGACACTGATCTTTTAATTTTTATTGTTTTGCCCCTCTATTCTCCTTTTCTTTATTCACTTTTTTTTCTAAAACTAGAATCTTCAGATTTTTGAAATATGATTTTTTCTTTTAGCCATCAGTTAATATGACTGATATTAGAATCGTACCATATATTTTTACTGAATTTTATATCATAAAACATCAACTAAATTTTAGCTTTTCTTACAGTATCTACCAGAAGACTTAAAAAGATACAAAAATTATATTATAAAATTCAAGCATAACATATATTTTTACTTCGTTAATATATCTATTTATTATATATTGATAAGACCAAAAAATTCTGCATTTTTCACCTTAAAAATACTATGTTTGATGATAAATTATATATTAAAATGACATTAGCTAAAATATTTAATTGGTTATTTCGGTATTGAATGCCAAATATAATTGTGTAAAACAATAAAATTCTATATTTTAAAATAATATTCAATTTAATTCAAATAAAAACTTTCATTATAAATAAATCGTTTTTTTTTCTAAATTTTTCACTTCAAAAAATTTCACCGAATTTATTTACTCCATTCTATACTATTCTATTCGCCAATTTAATTTAGTTCTTTTGTACTTTTCTAAAAGTTATTGTCTATAAATTATTTTAAAATACTCTATTCAATAATATATTATGTTTTAGTAAGCAACATAAACTATAATTTATTATTATGCAGAAGTATATATCAAATAACTCACAATTATTTCTATGTTATTTAAAATTCAAAACAAAATATAATTCAAAAACTAAACTAGTTTAAAGGTTAAATTACTAATATATTTTTTTGTTTTGAACTAACTAATACCAAGTTGCAATATTAGTCAAAATTTTAAAGTTTAATACCTTTTAATGTAGTTAGATTACATAAAATAAGTAAGATAATAAGAAGATGTATTTTATATTTGTTATATATAGCAAAAGTTTACAAATTAAGAATTATGTGATTTAAGAATTATCACAATGGCTTCGTAATTTTTTGGAGAATAAACACAACTATGATGCCAATTGATTGTAAACCATATATAAATTATATTAATATCATATTATAACATCTTAAATTGTTTTTTATAACTTAAATATATTTGTTCTAGTTGAAATTTATTATATATGATGATTTCTCTAAATTTTTGGAAGACAAAGATACAAAATCGTATTTAATTATTTTTAGAATT
>AFBI03000001.1:594879-766907 GCA_000230595.3 Edhazardia aedis USNM 41457 | reverse complement strand
TAAACACGTTTATATAAAATTTTTCGTGACAAAAATAATAAAAAATCAAAAAACGCTTAGTTTGATTTTACCTAATTAAAAGTAATTACCAAAGTTATTATATTAAAAATCAAGTAAATCTTTTCTTATAAATATTCTCTCTAATATTTTTATTATTTGAACTTTAATATTTATACACATAATCCAAAAACCATTTTGCCTTCCATTTTTCGACAAAAAAACATATAAAATAAATACCATTCTTCATAATTATATTTTAGAGCTTTTTTTATATTAGCATTTCTTAAATTTCAAATTGTTGAAAACTAAATATTTTCAATTATACATAATACCATTGCAATAAAATATTTTAAATATGCATGAAATTTTCATATTGAATTTAACTCTTAAAAATTTATATATTATTAAAATTTAGATGTTTTGCGGCACCATAATTAAATTGTAATAATAATATTATCACAATTTTTAATAAAAAAATGTTCGTTTATTTAATACTTGTATCGATATGATATATAAACTCAGAATATTATCATATGTTTAAATCAATATTTTCAATATTTTTTATGGAAAAAACATAAACAATCATAGAAATAATATATGAAAAAAGTTCTATGAAATAAATCAATTTGTTAACTAAAAATTTTGCAATTTTTTATTGATGAAATTTATGTTATTTACAATTCAATAGCATAAACATATACTAATATGTTGTTTACGTCAATTTAATATTTATTTAGTTGTAAAAATTATGCAAAATTATTATATTTTTTATAGCGATATATATATTATAAAGGGTAATGTATGTTATTTGATTTACTTAACTTCATTCTAGCCTAGGTATTTTAGCTTCGATGCAACATGCTGGTTTGTGATTTTGTCTGATTAGTGCTTAAAAAATATTCAAAAAAATGAAAAAAATTATTATGCCAAAAATTTCTAAATTTTATTGCTAAATTAAAATTTGAAAATTCTAGATATTTGTATACTTGTCCGAGGTTAAAATATTCTTTATATTAAAATATCTATAATAATTTATAATAAAATATTTGAGAACAAAAGTTATAAAAAAAACATTTCGACGAATAAATCTACAACAAAAATGTCATTTTTGATTTCATTTCATTACTTGATTACAACATATTTTTTTTTTGAGATTTTGAAAGAAATTTTAGATATAAATAGTATATAAGCTTTATATTATATTTTTAAAATAAAAAAATGTAAATTCTTGTAACCAGCTTAATCCTTTTCATAATTTTCACACATTTGTTAAAGTTTCATTGTATTAAGATGTTAAAGTAATTTTTTTTATAAAAAATACTTTTAATATTAAGGATATAAAAATTTCAAAGCCATTATCATTTTTTATGGTATATGAAATTCTAAATGTTGTAAAACAGTGATGCTAAAACAACAAACAAATCAAGAATATACTTACTACATTAACACAGCAAACTACTATTTTGTGAAAAATAGACTTCTTTAAACTCAATATTTCTAGGGGTAATTTTAAAAAATTGTATAAAAACCTTTTAATAACACGTAAACGGCATTTTAAAAATATCGAACCTAATCGATTTGCCCATTCTGAAACTATATCATTAAGATACAATTACTTTTTAATGATAATTTTTTTTAATTGATGCATACTTTCATTGTGTCTTAAATATTTTTCATATTTTATATGATCCAATATTATACATATATTATTTGCATGATCAAATGTTTTTAATGGTTATGAGACAAATATAGCATTTATTGTTGGAAGCATACAAATATATTATTAAAATTTTCTTTTAAGTGTCACTAACAAAAAAAACCAAAGATTGAATTAAATAATAAAATTAAGCGGTATAGCACATATTTGGTGAATTGTCAACCTTCTTTGAGATAAAAAAGGTATGTTTCTTTAACAAAAATTTTTGTTGAATTAAAACAGGTGTTATTTGCTACGGATTCGTTTCAAAACAAAAATATATACTATAATGTTTTCATTTGAACGTTTTTTTTGCTTTAGGTTTTTTTTTCAAAAAAAATTTAATAATTGTGTTTGTATGAATAGATATAATATATAAAATTCATTATATTTTTTAAATATATTTATCGTAATCTTATGCTTTTTTGCTGAATATATATGTTTTTTAGAGTTTTTTCATGTTTATATATATAAGCAAAAAAAAGTTGTCGCGTTCTAGGTATTGAATTTAAAATCATGCAAAAAAAATTTACAATCAAATAAATGTTATCTTGCGAGTAAAAATTTTATATAATTTTTTTTATTTTATTTTATACCATTTTATACTGAAATTTCATCAGAGTTTATAATTTATTTGAATAATTTATTTAATAAATTAATAAATCATTAATTTGACTCATTAATATTTTATAAATGACCTACGAATTCAAATTAAAGCACTAAAAGATTTGCATTTATTTAATTCAGTAAAAAAATTATTATCAAAAATGCAAATCCTCCATTATTTGAAAGTAGTATTTTTATGACTACAATATTATTTAGAACTAAAACAATTAAAGAACTTTATATTTAAATTTCCAATATTTTATGTCTTTGATGTATATATAATTTTAATGCAACAATCATACTTTTAAATCTATCAATCATACTAAAGTCTAGATTTGCTTTGGTGAAGTGATGTATATTATAAATAAATCATGAAACAAAAAACACAAAGAATAAATTTATATGATTTGATAGACATCTAATGTGATATATGAAATATTTTTATAAAAAAATTGCACAATATAACAATTACGAACAAAAAAATATGTTTTTCACTTGATTTTCTTTCATAAATCAAAAAATTATTTTATTTTTTATTGTTATAAATATAGAATTTATCAAATAAATATATATACATCTTTAAAAAAAATTCATCTAGAGATTCCAGAATAAAAAAGTAAAGTGTCTATAACTATATAATCTAGGAAATCTCGATTTTAATTATATATATTCTATTCATAAAATCAAAGAATAATTAATAAAATTTCATAAGAATCTCGCAGCACGACAATCATATATATGTTATAATACAAAAATAGAATTTTAAAAGCGATTTATATTTTTTAAACAATCCATATATTCTAAAAAATTGTTTTAAAATTAATTTTTGACAGCAAAAATAACACAGTTAAACAACTTCGAAAAAAATACTTTACATTTAAATTAAGAAAAAATATAAAATACAAAACATAAAAAATAACAATTTTTTTATTATATATGGGAACATTGTTCTACGAAATGAACAAAAAACATTCAAATATATCAACATAGCTTGTTATTTTTTTTAGAAAATTATTACAAAAGTATACTTTATAAGTAAATTAATTTTTATTTTTACAATAAAAAGTGGTGTCAATTTTTAAGATACGTCGGTTAAATGATTTTAAAAATGATTGAATAAAATTAATAAGGTATGATTTGTTTATTAAGTACATAAAATTTCTTTTTTTTGTGTTGGAAAGGCCAAATAAGTGCGTACAATAAAATCTCAATATATATTAGATACAAATATTTCATTTTTTGTTAATAAAATATTATTACAGAAATTTAAACTTATGTAATTGTATAACATCAATGTTATACTGTAAAACTTCACAATATGAAAATTTTTTTAATAAATAAAAATATTTTAGTTTATACATTAGAGGAAATTTTATAATATGCTTGAGTTTATTATTTTTTTTGGGCAATATCATTTTTACAATTATAATTTAAAGTTGCAATTTTAAAATTATTTTAATGATTTTTTTTTTAACAGAATATATCTAACATATTTCTATTATGTATAGATAAATAATGAATGTAATAAGAAGCAATTATTACCTTTGCTTTCAATCGCATTAATATCATACTTTAAAACTTCATATAAATACTAAATGTTTCATTTTTTTTATTCTTTATTCTTTTAAAAAAAGATAATATGATAATTGTTTGTATTGTGTGAAAAACTTTGTTTCTTCAAAAATAGGTAAACTTGCTGGTTTATATAAAAACTTGAATTAATCAATTGATTTTTTTATTGCTAATTACGCGGTAATCAAAACCAAAAGAATTTGTGTTATGATTATTAATGCAGTACTTCATCAACAGAATGTTTAAAACAACGTGTATAGTTTTAATTGATATTAAATTATAAAAAAAGACAAAATACATATTAAATTACAGTTTACATGTATTATAAAATATTATTTTCTATTTATTAAACGATTTTACTATATTATTTTTATTGAAATTATTACAAGATATAGTTGATTTTGTTAAAAATAAAAATCGTTAATGTTTAATTTTGATTATTTCTGTAAATTTTTATAAATATTGTGATAATATATTTAAAAAGTAAATTAAAGATTTAAAATAAATGTTTTCTTTTAAGTGGTCATTTTCAAGCGCAATAGACTAAAAAAAATTTTTACCATAAAAATATATGATCATAACGAGTTTTGCTCATTCAAAATCTACGTTGTACTGATTTTGATGCTAACGCTAGCTTCTATACATACTTTTATATTTCTTTAAGGCTTACTAAGATATTTGCTTTGGCATGATATGAGAACATCTATTTATAATTAAAAAAACTCTAAGTTTCGTCATGCAGATCGAATCGATCTAATAATATATAAATAACGTACAATATAAAACACTAGCAATTAATATTTATCATAATAAATGATTTTACAAATATTATAAAAAAATCTTTATGTTCTCATTAAATTTTTTAGAAAATGTTTATGATCAAAAAACTTAATAAAAAAAAATATTAAAAGTAGTTATTTTGTAAATTTTATAGTAATCGTAGAGTTTACATCACAATAAAAATTTTTAAACTTTCCAAAATAAATATTTAAATTGAAAATTTCGGTATTTAACTATTTGGAAACGTCTCAAATACGCAGAAAAATAGCTGCAAATAATCGCATTGTATAAAATGTAATAAATTTCTAAAAAATAAAAGAATCTTCATAAATTTAGTTTTATATTTGTTAATTATTTTTTTAGATAAATAAAAACTATTTTCCAACAATATAATTAACAAAATAAAGCAGTATAAAATAGCAGATTTTATTTTTCAATTCTAAAAGATTTATAATTCCATAAAGAAATGAAATTTTACGCAAAAACTCTTTTAATCTATGCAATGTTTAAAGGTTTTCATTATTTTGTGTGATTTATGTATAAAAACCTTAAATACTAAATATAAAAAATTTGCACCCTTTTCATCACATAATATATATTTTTTTACTATCAAATATTATCTACAATAATAAAAGTATTTTTATATGATCTCAATATATAAATAAAATCATTTAAATCGCAAAAATTACAATACTAAACCATGAAGAAAAAATCAAAATTGTTTTTTATAATGTTTTTTTATTTATATTTATTACAAACATCAATTTAAGCTTTTTTTAATATAAATATAAATGAGATGTAAACATTGGATAACGAAAAGCATAAAATACGGGCAAATTTTTTTTTTACTGTGTTTGGATTAATTTATTTTTTGATATTGCTATATGATAAGTAAGTTACACGTAACAAATTATGATGTTCATATATAGTAAAAAATAATTAAACTATTTTGATGATGTAAATTTTTAAAATCGAATATAATATAATATAAAACATATTGGAATAAAAAATATTCATATTTAGTAAAAAACCAAAAAAGAATACAGTAAAAAGTCGGATAATTATAATCAAAAAATTTTAATTTATGCTCTGCTCTTGGATTCTTTCAGTATATTGAAAAAACAGTTAAAAAGCCAATTTTTTCTACGACATTATAATATAGTCTGCATAAAAAATACTTAACTAGATATGTTAATAAAATATCTGAATCATTACATAATTGAATGTAAAAGTTATATTTAAGAACAAAAAAGTAATAGAGAATGTACAAAAAAGCTATATTATAAGAAACCTTCTTTATAGCCAGTGTTTTTAAAAGTATTAAAAGTATTTTAGATAATATCAGTTTTTATATTGCTATTATATCGAAAGGTGGAATAGATAAAGTTGTGATATCATTGTTTTTTTTTGGAAATTATGCGATATATTATAGGCACCTTCTATTTCACAACAATTTTAATATCTAATAATTTTTTTGTTATAAAATAATTTGCTTTCAAATACACGCTTGAAACAGTTTTTCATTTATTTTATTTAAAGAAATTTTTGCTATGCGTAAATTTTTATGAATTATTAATTGTATATTATGCAATATATCTAATCTTATGTTGACTATAAAAATGGATCGATTACGCATCTCATAACAAGATTTTATGGCTTCACTGAAAAGGTTTAAATTGATATATATGTAGAAATTGATACCAAATATTACCAGATAATATTATTGTTGCTTTATATAAAGCAGTATACAAAATTTGATCTTTGAAAGGCAAAAAAATCTAAAAGAAGTGTGTTTTAACAAAATTTGATGATTACACATTTATTTCAAAATTACAAACGCGGTACAATAAAATAAAACGAAATATAACCCTATTATTTTTTTAATTTTAAGTGTATATTATTTGTAGTTTTTTCGTTCATGCCATTATAGTCATTTCTAGTTAACAAAGTATTCGTTGTACTGGCTTAAACCATAAAAATTTTCAGTTTCATTGAATATTGATTTTCATTGTATAAAGTAAATAAATTATTATTTAATATTTAATTTTTTTAATTAATCAAAAACTAAAGAACTATTCCAAAATGTTTGGATATAATACTTGCAACAAATCTTAAAAATATAACCATTTTTTATGCATCCTATATACACATAACTTAAAAAACACAAACTTGTCACCTTTATAAAATGTTTATAATAATGATAAAAATTTATAAGAACATCCATAAACCACTATTTAATAAAAAAAATCTGTTTTTATACAAATAACACATACACATGTCATTACAATAAAATATTTTTAAGATTTTATTCCAGTGTATTACTAAAGGCAGATTACAAAGCAACCATATTTTTATTTTTAAGTGTTTTCCACAATGTTGAAGACTTATTTTTTTCAGCATTAAGAATAATTACTAATTTACGATCTTTGTACAACATTGAATATTTTTTTTAAATTTTATTTTTTAAATGGCTTTTAGAACAATTGATATAATTTTTTGCTATATTTTTTTGTTTCGGACTTGTTCTTCATGAATATTGCAAATAATTTTTTTATGCTCTCATAAAATCTTAGATTTATTACGTAATTTTTGTTAAAATTTTGATTAACACATAAAATTATTTTCACAAATAACATCATTTTTGCTTCATGAAACATTAATATTATTTGAAACAGTTTTTGCATTTATCGTCGTTGACAACAAAATTCATAAGTTTGAAATTTAGCTTTAGCTTACCTTCAATCTGATTTCGAAAAATTGTTTATATTTCATGCCTTATAAACAACAATTTTTTATAGACAGATAAAATTAAAATATTATTTATTCTTAAAACACAAAAATTATATAATTATAATATTATCTTTTTACACACAAATTTTTCTATAAATTCGCTCATATCCTTTACTTTCTGTCATTAAGTTATACGTTTCTTAATAAAATAATTTGCCATCTTTATAGGTGCTCAACTGAAAAACCTAATTTGTTTCAGCATTAATGCGTCACGTTTTAAATTTAAATTCAAATAATTTATGTAATAGTTAAATAAAAAATATAAAATTTATGCATCATAATATTTTTAAGTTTTCAATTTAATCATTTAATTATGATAAAGATTAAAATGATAATTAATTTCTTATATTTAATTATCCAAAATCATTTTTATACTAAAATGTTTTTAGAAAAGCCTAGAATTGACAAAAAGAATCTAAGTTTATGGTGAAAGTAAGAATTTTAGTCGTTGTAATTTATTAAAACATTGATTTGCATTAGCATTCCAACTATCTGAGAGTTAGAAAGAGCTTGTCATATATATTCTTTAAAAGAGAAATAAAAACAAAAAAGTAATAAAGAAATATTTGATTTTGCATATATATCTCAATATCTAATATCAATTACAGATATAAAAATTTTTTGTATATTATAAATTCCCAAAAAAATGCTCGGTGCATGTATCTGGAAATAAGTACGATTTTTTTATTAAATAATTATTTAAAAATAAAATTATTGAAAAAACGAAATCATGTTAACCTTTAGAAATATACATCAATAGAACAAATTATTAGTGTAGGATTACATATATATGCATAATTCTGCCTTTAAGTATTATTTTATTATTTTTTCCTACCGTATGTTTTTTTATTCATTTTATTTTTTATTATATAAAATTTTACATTATATTCTTTTTCAAAAAACATAAGCGCAAACAAGGGTTTAAAACCATCAAAAATGAGATTTTTAAATTTATATAAACTATAATTATTTATTAGGCCTAATCTAAGATATTTTAGTAAATTTATATGCATTTGAGTGCTTCAAAAAAGCAATAAGAAGCTGATAAACGGCAATTATTTTATATTATTTTTAAAATGTGTGAATCAAAGATATATGTTATAAATGTTCCATCAAAAATATATCGTAAATGAATTTTTTCGATTTAGAGTGTATTTATAATTATAAGCTTTGTCAATTTTACACATTAATATTTCGAAAATGTAAAAACGATGAAAATATTAAGAATGAACTATAATGGTGAACATTCTCAATATTTCATTTATTTTTTTGTCAAAAAAGTTTTATTATTTTTAAATTGATTTAAATTACAGTTTGGTCTATTTAGGTATGCTCTTTTATATTAATAAAATTTTTATTTATCAAAGATAAATATATAGAAAAGGGAAGAATATAAAAACAAAAATATAGATAATTATTATGAATCATTCAGGGATTTTTCATTAATAAATGCCATTTATATCTTTAAATGCGTTCTTTTATCTCAAAAAAATAAATTCTTACTTGACTTTAAAAAAAACGCGCCCTAAAAATGATAAGTCACAGTTTGCAAAATGTATCACAAATTTAAATATATTTGAATTTCTTTCTTTTGTGAAAATTTATTCATATTTTGTAAAATTCATTTTAAAAATGCTTAATCATGTTAATTGTATAACTCACTAATTTAAAAATTTATAGAAAATATAAAAGATCAACCATAATCGTAAGAAAGCGAAAAAACATAAAAGCACAAAAAGGGGGATTCAAAACGTTAATTAGTTTAAATGAAACATAAATATAAAATATAATATTAAATAGTGTTTTTATTGTGGGTTGATGCAACATTATTTTTACTAAAAATTTCGTATTTTAAAATGATTAAAAGGGTGAGGAAAAAACGAGTTGCGGCAACTATTTTGCACATATCAGATAGTATTTAGTCTCCGCAATATATTTTAGATCTTCATTAAATAATTGATATAAAGAAAACAAAAAGAAGAAGCTAAATACTTATATAAAATTTTAATTTATTATCTAAAAGATCCGTATAAAAAAATTTAACCAATTCACAGCAAAAATAAAACGAAATCTAAATTTTATAACATATAAATGGAATGATAAAATCTTGATCATCAATTTTAGACTTAAACTTGTCGATGACGAGGAAAAAAGAAAAAGGTTCAAATCCAACAAATAAAATTGATAATAACTTATAATACTTTAAAAATATATTATCACAAAAAATTAAGAAATAAACTGCAGTAATAATGATCAATAAATATTTTAAAAGGGTAATTACCAAGTTATCTATAAAAGAAGATCAGAGCACAACTAAAATATATACAAAATAATTTTTTAACCACTCCACGTTTTGCTATTCGTACTAAAATTTTTCTTTTTATACCATAAATGTGAGGAATAAATCGCTGTTGTCTCCTTAATATTACAATACTTAAACAGAATACGATAAATGGATTGAAAAAAAACGTATACACAAAGAATTAAAGAATTAACACTTTAAGAATATAGATGGCGCCAAAAAATGTTCTTTATCAAAATGAAATAACAAATTATGCAATTTTTTTTTAATGATTATTATTTGATAAATAATTTTTAAATTATAAAATTAGAAATTATGGTAAAGAAACAATTGAAAATAATAAAAAAAACAAATTAACTAATGATAAATATAAAAGGTTTCAAATATTATAAAGTTCGTTTACTTTTAGCAAATTAAACAATTTTTTGAATGATTAAATTATAAAAAAGCACATTGTATATTTAATAAATATTACATATGTAATAATTTAAAATTTTTATATTGATATTTTAAATTAAAACATATATTTAATCTTTATTACGAATATATTTACCAAAAAAACGTCAAAAAATGCTCATAATAAGGAAATAATTATTTAAATTGTTTTATTTATGTTAAAAATCACATTTCTTTAGATAAATGAAACACAATTTGATTTTGTTCAATAGGATCGCTTTTTACAAATTTGATAAAGGTTTTTTTAAATTTTTTTCTCGTTTCATTTATAATATTGCAATTTCTTTTTAATAAATGTAATATGTGAAGGAAACAAATTTATATTTGTATATTATACAAGCATATCGTAAAATTTGATACTATAAATTCCAATAACATGGTTTCAGCAACAAACCCTTTTATGCATAATTCAAAATTTAGCAAACCATGAAATTATTTTTTTTTGAATTAATATTTTAGATTCTTAATAGATCAATCTATTAATTTTTTATAAAATAATAATATTTAAATTATATTTACATATACCCTTAACATGGGTCATGAAGAAGTAAAGATCCCGACAACTATCGATGATTTAGGACATGAAATTCTATCAATGAAGACAGAGGATATAATTCAAAAATCTAATATGATTAATGCAGAGGTCAGAATACTAAAATCAGAAACATCAAAAGTTTTTTACGAGATTCAAGCTAAGAAAGATGCAATAAAAGAAAATCAAAACAAAATTAAAAGCAACAACCAACTTCCCTATTTAGTAGGGATCTTCCAAGAAAAATTGGGATATGAAGAAGGACATATGACAGGTGTAGTTAGTTCGTCACAGAGGAGTTCATCTTACTTGAAAATGCTTGGTATGGTTGATGAGAAGGATTTATTACCAGGAGATCTTGTTGCGGTACACAAAGAAACTAATGTCATATTTGAAAAGTTACCACGCGATTTCGATGTCCGTGTTAAATCAATGGAACTAGATGAAAGACCACAAGAAAGTTATGAGGATATTGGTGGATTAGAAAGACAGATCGAAGAATTAAACGAGGCTATTGTATTGCCTTTTTTACATCCCGAGAGTTTCAAGGCTTTGAATATACGCCCACCAAAAGGTGTTTTGATGTATGGCCCACCTGGTACAGGTAAAACTTTGATGGCACGAGCATGCGCGGCAAAAACAAGCGCTACTTTTTTAAAATTGGCTGGCCCGCATCTGGTTCAAATGTATATTGGTGATGGTGCGAGATTGGTTCGAGATGCATTCGCTTTGGCAAAAGAAAAAAAACCGGCCATAATATTTATTGATGAAATTGATGCCATAGGTACTAAAAGAGTTGATAGTGATAGAACAGGTGATAGGGAAGTTCAAAGAACCATGCTTGAACTTTTGAATCAACTTGATGGGTTTTCAGAAAACGATGATGTCAAGGTAATTGCTGCCACAAATAGAATTGATATTTTAGATGCCGCTTTACTTAGGTCTGGTAGATTAGATAGAAAGATTGAATTCCCTTTGCCAAATGTAGATGGTCGTAAAAGAATAATGCAAATTCATGCAAGAAAAATGAGTGTACACAGTGATGTAAATTTTGAAGAATTAGCAAGAAGTACGGAAGGTTTTAATGGAGCACAATTAAAGGCAGTGTGCGTCGAAGCAGGTGTATGTGCGATGAGAAAGAATCAAGACATTATTTACCAAATTGATTTTATGGACGGACTTCAAGAGGTTCTATCAAAAAAGAAATCTAATCTTGAATATTTTACTTAAAATAAAATCATATTGTTTTCATGTTTTTTTTCTTTTTTATAATTGGTTTGTTAGATTCATCTTGTTTATACTGATAATTATATTGTCATTTAGAACTATTGACTTCAAATTTAGACTATAATTTACTCTATAATTGAGATCGAATTGTTAATTCATCAAAATCAGGTATTTATACGATTTTAAATTTCACTTATTTTTTTATTTATATTGACCTTGAATTTTTAAAAATAACAATTAAAAAAGCTTGTGATTAGTTTATGAAGGTTGAAAAAAAATATGCTGAATGACAAAAATATTATTTTTTGATAGTAGTGCAAATCATTTTTTGTTGTTCTTGGCATCAATAATAGCTTTAAATTAATCTACGTAAAATATTTTTTCGTGACATAGTGTGTAACTTTGCAAATATAATTATTTTTTTTTGAAATATCTTGTCCTAATTATACAAAAACAAACATAATTTAATAAAAAAAAAATAAAGGGTCATATCTTTTCTTTCGAGATTTAAAATAATTTATTTGGTTTTTTAGTAGAAAGGTAAATTTAAAATTCGAATTTCAAATAAAAATTACATTTTTTCAAATGATTTGACAGATTTTAACAGATATTGGTATTTCTCTAATCAAAATTAATATTGATATGATTCTTATCTTCACTAATATTGCAAATAATTAATTTCGTAATATATTGAACTATATCTTTAAAACAGCAAAGATAGCATGTTTATTCATATTTCTCTAAGAAAAATCCGGAACAAAAACGTTTCAATTATGAAAGTGAATGAAAGGAGAATGGGAATATGCAGTGGAATTCTAACAGCAAGGTTTAGATAGTGATAATATAGAATGAATTTATAGAAAATTCAACATTATAGAATACTCAAGATGGAATAAAAATACTAAAAAAATACATATTGTGTGTATAGTTTGCAATAAATATAATTTTTTAACCCAGTGACACTAATTGATAAATTTTAAATGGAATGTTAAAATTTTACTTTTTGAAATTGAATTTTATGTTTTACAAAAGCAATATTAACTATAAAAAATTCTAAATTCAATATAGAATGATAAAGAAACCAAAAAATGTTTTCAAATAACATAATCCATCAATATATATTACAAACTTAACTGACAATCTGTCTTGCCTGTGTTCCATAAGACCTTCAGTATGGTACAAATGGAACCAGAACTTAGATTTTCTAACATGTTTCGGTTTAGAGAATCTGTTGTGGAAATTTGGTCGGGTTTCCTTATTAATTAGCATAAAGAAGCACATTAAAGTTTTTTGGTTTTTTTATATTTAAAGATTATTTTTATAATATTTAAAAGGAGTGAAGGCTGTCAGGAATAACAATGGGGAGCTGCGGGCTTTGGGGCGACACACAAACATTAATTTATGAATAGCTAGCATTTAATAGATACATATCTAAAAATACAAAAAGAAAAAATATTGTAAAAAACAACAAAAAAATTTTAGGGATAAATTAACTGCTTTATATCGAGAATTAAATACGAACTGCACTTATAGTTATAGCTAAATACTCTAATCAATATTTAAATACACTGTTGTGATGCCTGACAAATTCTCACATTTTTCCACTGAAAAATATTAATTTATATAATTTTATTATTTTTTATCTGTGAAAATCTTTTAAATTATATTTTTTATTCCACAAATCAAAATTTAATCTCTCGACAATTATAGCAACATCCTTTATTATTGGCGGACAAACAAATTTCTTAATCCATAATTATCACAACTTGGGTATAAAAATTTTATGGCAGGAAAATGTGAATTTTCGTTTTTTATTCTCACTTTTAAGTTATGCTATCAAATAGTTTTTTCTTGTCTTACCAATAATTAAAACAAGAGGCTTAAATTTGACTTAATTTGATATAATTTTCTTTAAATTATTTTGAAAAATTAAGAAAGAAACAAAATATAATATCATGACTAGCGAAATCTTTTTATTTATGATAAATAAATAAAATTTTTTTAAAAAACTTGAAGCGAATTACAAAGATGAATAAATAAAACATATTTATGGAAGTGGGACGCTAGTAGAAACCTTATTGTGTTGTCAAAAAAAATCTATTACCGAAATATTTTCATGAAAGCATCTAATAAGATCGTATTCATATTTTTATAAAGAAATATATTTGTATAATTAAAAAAAATATGTGTTTTTTTATGTTAAAACAACAAAATTATCTTTAATGTATAATATAATTAATAAAAAAAAGGTTCAAAAATTAATCCTCCCAATAAAATATTTTTATATTTAATATTTTCCTATATATTTTTGCTTTAGTCCGTGGAGGTTTCCGTGTTTTTCAAATAAAATAGGTGCATTGAATTTTTAAACGATCAATAAGGCGTAGTTGTTTTTCTATTCATGAATACTGTCGCAATTAATTTAAGATTTTCCAATTTTAAAAGATTTCTTTTCATTTTAAAGTATGTAAAAGAATAAAAGATTGCAAATTTTTTTGTTTCAATTTAAATTTAAATTTTGATTTTTATTGATAATTACATTTTTTGTCAAGTTAAAAAGTTTTTTAGATTATTTGATTGTTTTTATAAAAACTATAAACTTATTGAAAATTAAGTATGCTAGATAAAAAATATGGTAAAACAAATTAATAATAATATCAATAAATTTTACTCGCAAGACAAATCTTTTATTTTTAAATTTTCACATTTTTTTGCACGATCTAAGCAACAAAGCAATAAACACGACAAATGCATCTGTGGGTGCACAAATGATATATGGTGTTTGTTTTTCCTTCCTTTTTTGGTCGTTTTTCGTTTTATATTTTCAGAATTATCAAATGTGGTACAAAACACACTTTATTTCAATTAGCAGTTTGGAAGGAAATTTGGAGGACAATTTTCTATCCAAGCTTGGGTCAAATTGTGTGATTTTTTAGTGTACTTATGGTGGTTTACCACAATTTTGTTTGCATGATTTTTACAAGGCTATTATAAACGAAAATGTTCTAACTTGTATTTTCCTTCTTTTTTATTTAATCTTCAACAATTTGAGTATCAATTTATATTCTCACAAAGAAAAAAGAAATAACGCGAATATTTAATATAAAAAAAAGATATTAAATCGAATATGTTTTTATATTTAATAGAAAATGGTTTTTTGTTGTTTGATTGTTAAAATACTACATGGATTACATTCAATGTGTGGGAACCGTCAAAATTATTTAATATTTTAATATAATCAAGTTTTGAAACAAAAAAATCAACAACGAAAATTTAGACAAAAAATGTAACTATCAATGTAAAAATTTTAAATGAACAGGATTTTTGTTTTGAATAAAGTTGTAAAAAATATAAAATCAAAGTTTATTTGATGTGATCAAACGTATATACATAAGTACCTAGGTATATACTATCGTATTTCATGATTTATCTTTAAATTTTGTTTTGAAAAAAACTTTGATTCAAAATTAAAAATTTGATTGAATGAAATACATCGTTATAATTCATAATCAAAAATTTTATTCTTGTGTTTCTTTTAAGTTCTATTCTAAAGATTAAATCACATAGAAATTAAGAAAAAAAGTTGTTAATGTTAGGTATATCATCTATTTATGTAATATTCTGTTTCTTTGATTTTAGAATTTAATTTTCTTATTATCTTTTGTTAAGGATAGTAGTGAAGTTGACATAAATTTTGTGATCAAGAAAAAAACTGTTCAGTAAAATTTTCAACACTGTACTTTTTTTTCTTCACTTTATACCTAAAATGAATTTCTAGCCCTTTTCAATTTTCTTAAACTAATTGATTGAGGACCAAAGCTAAAATGCTTAATAAAAATTTATTTGTAAGATAAAAAAATGATCAATGCTCATACAAAAATATTTTTAGAGGTATTTTGTTCTTTAGAATATTTTAGTTACAAGTATCCATAAAATATCAAATGTAAATTTTTTATTATTGTAGGTATTTAATATTTAATCTGTGCAAAATCTATATTTAAAAATGTAAAAAGTTTGTCTAAGTCTTCCAATATTAAAATAAATCGATAAAAATATCATAATCATATAAAAATTCTAATATTATATTCATTATTTGAAATATGTGTTTCTTTGATTTATTTATTTTTTTGCCTTCGTTGTAGGTAAAATTGTCTTTATTAAATCAATTCTTAAAAAAATAACTATTTGCTTAATTAACTTCTTAATTTTACATCAATAAAATTTTGATTAATCAATAACATCATTATAAAAAAACAATTTCTTATAAACATGATTATAAACATAAATAATATTTTTAGCAGCTAAAAATAATTATTTGAATATTTCAAGGTGTTTATCAAATTCATATCAGAATAAATAATTTGCTTTTATTTTTTTACACAATAAAAAAAATAATCAGTTAAATTCAATATTCTAATTTTAAGAATTTAAAAATGAAAATACATATTAAAAATGATCATTAACAATTAGAACTACCAGTTTTTTTCATTATACTAAATCAATTAAGTTTGCTTTTTGGATATAATTTACACTATAATATTGTTTAATGGTATTTTTCTTTTTTTATTTAATCATACATATCTGCCACCTTTTTTGAACAAATATAATGAATTAAAAAATATCAGAATAGACTTGTTGTATGCCAGAATCTATGGGTAATAATAATTGAAATTGTTCCATTTATGGTAATTAATTAGAAATTGATTTTGTTTCAGTTTTACCAGAATTTGACGCATTTTAACACAATTCGAACGAATTATCATAAATGATAATATACAAAAAAATTATGCTTAAACTATAAAAGCAGAGAATTTAATAATAAAAAAAAATAATGAACAATAATAAACCTTCTAATTTTAAAAACAATATAAATTTTTACAAAAAAATTGAATTATGCGCAACAAAATAAGTATAAAGGCAATTCAATTATTGAACTGTATCTTTCAAGCAAATGTATATCCGATGGATACCACAAGACTACATATGGTCTAATATTACTTCTAAAACTATCAAATTCAGCATGTTTTAAGAATATAAAGACTAACGATAAAAAATAAGTAGCTGATATCGAATTTAAAAATAAAATAGTTACGTTAACAAGATAAAATTTTTATTTCTATATGCAGCGCTAAAGAAAAACTTTTTTATTCTTAAATGCCAAAAGTATAAAAATTATATTAACATAAAATATAAATTATTTCAATATATTTTTCTGTTCGAATATTATTTATATAAAATACATAGAAATCATTGTTGGTAAAATATATGATGACTTAAATTTCGCTATAAATTCTTTAATCTATCATTAAAAGTGATGAAGTCGGTTTAATAACAGTTTGTATATTTATATGATTTGAAATAATTTTAAAAATTAATTTAAGTAATTCAAAGCTAACATCATTAAATGGTCAACAATGCTATTATACCAATATCAAGCTATTAAAGAATAGTGTTGAGCAGAATATTTTTTTTTTGAGATCAATTATTGTTTTTTGTTTTTCTTTAAGCATAAAATTTGCATTTTGCTATTTGCAAAAGATTTATGCTATATTTTAATTGCAAAATAAAGGCTTTAACATATAAAATTTTTCTACAATCGGACAGGAAAAAAAGAGTAAACTAAAAATTAAAATTCGCTATATTTGACCAACATTTTTATTAATGTAAAAGCCAAAATTTAAATTTTTAAATGCTATATTATATATTCATAAGTTTATTTTTTTAAACATTATTTAATCAAATTTTGTAATAAAATGGTTTTTCTGATTATCAAAATTCAGTTATATATATCAGCATTCTTTTTACAAGATTTTGAAAGATAAAATCGCATTGAATGTGTCATAATTTGGCACGTTTTTTTATTTTCAACTTTCAAAGATTTTTTTTCTTCTAAAGCTTATATGAAAGAGATGATACAGTAAAAAGCATAAAACTAGAGGCATAAAAGAATTTTTTCATTTTGAAATTGTTAATTATATATTTTTATAGCATTTAACTTGTTCTATATTAGCTTAAAATTTTTTAACATCAATTTGTTAACAGAATGTTAGCATTTTTACTAAAAAAATATTAACCAACATTATTATATTCAAACAAGCATAAAAAATTTATTTTTTCCTAAATAGTATGATTTTATTGTAATTTTGTGATCATTTATTGAATTATAGATTTTTTTCATCAAAAAATTAAATCGCAATAAAAATGTGTTAAATACTATAAAAGATTGAAAAAATTAGAATTTACGTAATTAGTAAAATAAGAGTTTATCAATTTATTTATTATATTCCTATTTTTTGCCTACAAATAAGAATAAAAAGTATAAAAGATAATTTATAATTTAGAAAAGCAAACAAATTCATAATTAATATATATATATATATATATAGAATGACAAAACAGTGCTTTTATGATAAAAGTTGTATTTTATAGCCTCTTTCGTAAACACGAAAGAAGGTATAACCAGTAAAGAATCGACCAACAAAATTTGATCATTTGCCAATGTGTGGTTGTTCGGTTAAAATCTCGAAAAAAGGAGAACTATAAAGGAGTTTTTAAAAGCTACCCAGGCTTACAGAAAGAAGTAACAAATAACAACCAGATATTTTTATCATAACATGAGCAATTGTATTAGGCCCGCGGACCATGAAATTACTTTATTAAACAAAAATCTCTTTACGATCATTTTATTTAATATTACATTTTTTACACCACAATTTCTGGAAATTCGATAATAATATCAAAATAAAGATTTTACAAATGATTAAAAAGTAAGTAACAGTTTTGTATATTAAACAAAAGTTTCAAACATAAAAAAAGATATAAAATAATTATTTAAACACCAAAAATATACAAATATAAAAAAAAGAGAATATACGTAAAATTAAAAAAATTACAATAGCGTTGGTTTATATACCATGCAAAACAATAAAGTATAAAAAAACTTTATTAATTTTAATAATTGTAACTTTAAACATATTTAAATTTTTAAGAAATAGGATTTAAATTTGACACGTCTATAAAAAAAATATATTGTACTAACATTTAGAATTTTTTTTTGGTAGAAATATATTTGCAATAATATTTGTTAAAAAATTAATCATTTATATTATAATATTTAAAATGTATTCCTATGATTTTTTGGCAATGGTCCTTGTTTCAAGAATAAATAAAATTGTGATTCTAGCAAGTAAAAAAATTGTCTGCCAAATTATTATCTCTTTCATTACATATGTACCAATTTCTCTTAGTTTTAGTAGAAATTATTCTTTATATCAAAATAAAAACAAAAAAAATTGAACAGTTTCTTCTAATCTTTAATTGAAAATTTCCAATTCGTTATTTATGTTTAGGATATTATACCATAGAAAGATTATGATTTCATTATAAACGAGACCGAGTTTAAAAATTTCGTACCTTAAAATTTTAAAGAACTCAAAAATTTTTGTAAATCATGATAGATGTCTGTACGAATAGCTGAAACTCAAATACCATAAAATCTATTATATGGCCTATTCGGATTTTCGAATCATTTAAAATAATAATTAATCTTTAATCACATTTTTTTTAATTCATCTAAAAAGTAATTGTAGCACGCATAAAAGCATTACTTATAAAATATATATGTTAGAAAAATTGAATTGGATCTGAGATTAGCAAATTCATCAATATATATATATATGTATTTATAATATAAAGTTTTGCAATGCCCAACTTTTTGTGTTATAGTAATTTTACTTTAAAATAGATAATTTATTGTTGCTGTTCTGCTGGAAGGATTCTATGTAAATTAATTATATAATTTTAAATTTTACGAAAAAGAGCACAATATATTTAATAAAATACGGATTTAGTTTATGTTTAGGTTAACATACTTATGCGACTGAGATTACGCTTAAAATAAGTGAAATAATGTGGTTTCGGAACAATTGCTATTTATTGATAAAATATGATGGTGATTAATATTTTTCAAAATATAATTTTTAAAATATTATTTCAATAAAAATAGTAAGTTTTTTTTCAGCTATACGTTTTTGGTGATGTTTTATGATTAATAAAATTATGTTACAATAGAAAAATTTTTAATTTTTTTTTGTGAAAAAGCCGCTCTATAATCTAGTAAAATTTATCATGTTAGTAGAATTGCTTAAGGTTAGTCGAAATAACAATAAATTTATTGATTAATTTTATCAATTTATTCTATTTGTTTTTTTTTGTTATTTGATAATTTTGAAGTTTGAGAGATTGGACGTCTCATATAATTGATGATTTTGACAGCGTAAAAAATGATTTTTGACATTTCTGTTATCTATAATTTTTAATTATTTATAAGGTGAATTATCAAATTGGTACCATTAGTATAATTTGATTATAAAAAAGCTTTAATTAGCAAATTAAATAAAGAATAACGAATTTATAAATATATATTTTAATGCAATTCATTCTAGTTTTATTTAGTCGGCATACCCAATAGGGCGCTCGCGCTCATCCAATCATGTTATAAATAACAACATTTCTATATCTTAGCAGTTCAGAATTTTTTCCAAACTAAAATAAATATAAATTTTGTATATTAGATTTTTAAAAATGTAAATAAAGAGAATTTCAGATTTTTTTTAAACGAAACAAGTATTTGTATTATTTTTAATTTATAATCTTAAAATATATAAAACATTAGCATGATATTTAAAATATATATAATTGTCTCTATACATCATTCGTGAATCAATTTTTTTTTCATGTCTATGTATTTTTTGTAGATTATTCATATGAACCAATAAGTTGATAGCATAAACACCAGTACATGTAAACTTCTCATTATTAATATAACATATTATTCATATTTTTACAGTAAAAACATTATAAAAAAAGGTTTGGTAATATATTATAATGTTTTTGATCATGCATAATTTTATTCGAAAATTTTTCTATATACAATATTCAATTACTTTTCGTATTAAACTAAAAATAATGAAAGAAAAAATTTTTTGGCAAATAAAAACATGAAATTTTTTTTCACCATTTTTTCAAATCTATCATTGCAAGGAATAGTGATCTTGGTGTTATTTACATTTTGTTTAGTTATTAAAATAAAAAGTAGGTTTTTTTTGTGTATCAAATGTTTTTTTAATACTATTCATATTTTTTTCTTTCACAAAAAAAAACAATATATTTTTTAAAAAATTAGAGGTTGGTTTCAATAATTAAGTTAAAACTAATTTTCAGTTTGAAATAATATATCTTCAGATGTTATATTAACTCTTTTACGGTGTCATTATACCAACATCAGCAATAAAATATTATAAATGAAAATATTTATGCTAGACAAGGTAAAAAAAATAATATTCTTGACTAAAAACACTTAGAAAAAAGCAATTGTTCGAATATTTAATGGCATTCAGTCATATAAATACACATCGTTAAAATATTTATAAAACACTAAAATTTTGAATAGCGCTTTAAACAAAGAACTGTGTTTTTATATTAACAAATTATTAATTAATTTTATAGTTTATTTGCTTTACAAATTTAGCATAACCATAAAATATGAAAAAAATGAGAAAAATGTTATTACTATATTTATTTTATTATTTTAAATCTAAATAATATACTTTGTTAATTTTAAATAAAAATCAAAACATATCAAATTCCTCTATAACAATAAATTCTTAAAATAATGAAATTTAATTTGAAAAATTATTAATTGCGTTGTAAAAGACGAATTGTGTTTTTTTTGAATTATAAACAAAGTAAATGCAAAATCAAAAAAAAACTAAAAAGATTGCAATAATAAGTTGTGAAATTTTTATTTATTATGAGAATTTTAATTTTGATATTATATAATAAATTTATACAATTCGAAATAAATATGCCGTATTAAATGTGTTAATTTTTGATCAAAATTAAATTTTTATTTACATAAAATTGAAGGCAATTTTTTTTATATTTTTGCAATAATATGTAAAAAATATAAATTTTAAAACAGATTATTTAGGTATAAGTTTTTACAATTTTGTTTAAATAATAAACTTTATCTTGTTAAACAAATAATAAATACCTAAAATATTGTCTTAAAGGTATATATTATCATGTAATTTTTTATGATACATACTAGCATGAATTCCTAATTTTCGCAAGTATGAATATGATTCTAGAAATATTCTTGTAATTACATTTAGAAAAAACAGATAAAAGGCGAAATTTCTTAGTTTTTAAAGCTAAATTCACCAAGAAACTAAGAAGATTATAATTATTTAAATTATTATATATTCAAAACATCTAGTTTTTGTTTTATTATATATACAGACAATAGAATACTTACAAAAAAAGCAATAATTGAATTTATTGGTTCATCAAAACCTAGGTTTTCTTTTTTTTATATATTTAATTAATAGATGTTTTTTTTTCTAGTTTATATAAAGAAAAAATAGTAGAAAACCTAATAAATATTGTGTATTATCAGAATAAATAGGCAGTTAACTTCCTATTTTTTAGTTCCATGAATTCTTTCATTCACATGTTGTGCCTATAATTCTCTGTTTTTTTTTGATTATTCATTTTTTCTATATTTTATTTTATATTTACTTTCATTTAAAAAAAACTATTGTTTTCAATCAAATTTTGTTGAGTAATGTTTTTTTTGACATGTAAAATATGTTTTTTGTCTTTAAAAAAGATAAAAAACGTTTCAAATAAAAAAATATTGTAGAAATTGTTTGATTTATAAACATTTTTTTTTCATTTAATACATGACTCAAACAAAAAAAAAGAAAAAACAACACAGATAGCAGTCTATAAAACTGTTGAAGATAAATAATGATCGACGAATCTATAAAATTTCAAGTTCATATTTCAAAAATATTACAGATTTTTTAGTATTTATTATATATTTACTTTAAAAATTTCTTATGGTTATAGAGTATTTGGTTTATAAATTAATTATAAAAATTTTCATCACACGAAATATAACTAGATATCTCCTAAGCTATTTCTTTTTTTTACTCTCCATTATAATAATTTAGAATATAGATTGAACTTGATTATGCTTTTAATTTAAATCTGTAAAAATTGTCCATTATTTACGTTGATTTTTTTAGCAAAATAGAAATCACTAACAGGAAAAAATAAAAAAGAATTGGATGCCTCAAAGGTGTATGTATCAAAACAATAAACACAATAATTTACATAAGATATTGTTTTTTTATGTTAAAGCAAATATATATTATCTAAAAAGAATTTATGGAAAATAATTGAATTGCAAAAAAAAAAGATTAAAATAGACAAAGAATATAACTACAAATAGCTTGAAAATATTACAAAAAAACTGAAAGAAAATTAAATAGATATATTTTTATTATTTTTAGTAAATTTGATTGCATTATATTTTCTAAGCAAATACATATTTGATTCTGTATGTTAAAAACACGTTTATTTTTTCATTAATAATCTGCAATTATGCAAAAATATACAAAATAAAGTCATTTTATTTTTACAACTGCTAGAAATTGACATAAATATTTGTGAAAAAAAATCATAAAATTTAATAATAAATAAAATAAAACTGTAAAAAAAGATAAACTAATCGCACATTTAACAATAAATTGTTTTTTATTGATAAAATATATAAAACTTAAAAATATACTTTCGGTAGATAAGAAATTTCAATCAAATTTGTTGCAAAATCTGTTGAAAAATCCAAAAAATATGATGGAATATATAGATTATCTGATCATCTTAATGCTTCTTTACTTATTATTCTTTAGTCGGATTTCAGATATATATTGATTTTTAAACTGTATTTGATACAAATCTTCAACAAAGATTTAAAAGGTGGAAATTAACCAAGTTGCATAAAACTCAATATAATTGTACTTTAAAATGATACCACAAGCACAAAAGGCTTTTAATATATTCTTTTTTCTTCTAAACAATCTATTTATTATCAAAATAACTATGTTATACAAATGCTTATAATTATTTTATATGTATGTGTAAAATTAAACAGTGCTTATGATAATAGAATCATTCGGTGTTATAAATAACTGCTTGATTGCCATATTGAGCATTTCAAGTTGTCTCCTCACCTATATATTTTGTAAAACAATTATAATATACTTAACCAGTATTTTTATTTTCAAATCTTGCTCCCACCCAAAAATACAAATTACAAAATATGATTTTCTGAAGAATTTATTCAAAATGCATCGAGTATAATCAACATGAAAAATTTTATTGTATTAGTGAAATTTAAAAAAATTAAACGAAAACACAATCTAATTGTCCTATAACAAATGAAAATATTTATTTTTAAAATAGAATTCTAATTACTAAAAGTTTTTTGTTTTTGTAATTTATTAACATAACGTTTATTAAATTTTTGGTTATTATAAGAATCAATACTATTGCTACTATTCTAATTACTATTACCATTTAAACTATTATTATTACTATTACTACTTATACTAATACTATTATTAAACTTATTGTATATTCTCCTCTCTTTTTATTATTTCGTTTCATTTAAATAATTGATCGTGATTTTTTCTTATCTTTAAAAAATCACTAATTTTAAAATGGAAACATTTTTATATTATAAATTTATGTATACAATTTCTCTAATTTTTTTATTAAGAATATTTAAAATATTATTTTTAAAAGACTAATTTTTTAAGTCTATTCTTCAAAATACTAAATAAATAATATTGTTTCAATTTTATTCACGATCTTTGTGATATTTATACCACACTAATGGCCGATGGAACCAGATACTAAACAATAATTGATTAAAAATTATAAAAAATCCAACATACAATTTGTTTTTTCACAATTTGTTTAACCTCAAAACATTGTAATGCAAAAAGCAAAAAATATATTTCTTTTTTTAGCTAAATATTTTAGTTTGAAAAATACCAGCAAGAATTAAATGTTATTGAACGCTTTATAAATATAATTAGAGCACTATTTATATATGTCTATTGTATTTTAAATTTATTCTTTTGTTATTACCATAATGATTGTTTGATTGTGAAGTCATAGGATAACAATTTTTTTTGTTCGACTTTTGTATTGTTTTAGATAAAATAAAAATTGATCTAGCAGTTAAGAAATACCTTTTTATCAATTTGGTTTAATTATGTTTTCTATCAATCAATTAATTTTTTTTATTTCGTTACGTCAAATAAACAGCAATATTTATGTTTGTTTCAAAGAAAAATTTTCACAAAAAGTTACAATTATTGTTACTTCAGATAATATCATTCGTTATTTACAGCTATTTTGTCAATATAATCTTTATAAAACATAATTTAAAGTTTTTTAATCAATGATTTTTTAGCATTATTTACATCACAGATCACACATAGGAATTTTAGTCCTTTTATTGAAAATATCATAATTTTATGTATTTCCATAAAATATTTAAGTATGTATAAACATTGAAATTTTTTTTCAAATTGTTTTATGTAAAATTGTTGTTCAATGAATTTATGAATTTTTCTGTTATTGATATTAAAATATAAACATTTTCTTACAATATTTTAAGAGCCTATTGCTATTGATTATTCAACGATATCTTATTCAAGACTGCTTTGATATTTCGATATATAAAATGTTGCTTAAGTTAAATGATTGAAATGATATTTTATTTAAATTGTGAAGAAAATAACCGAAATTAATGATTTTATATTGTATTTAAGTAAAATCAAAAATTAACTGTTTATTATTTCTTTAAATGTTTTCATAACTTGAAATTATTTGGATGATCAGCATTTCTTTATAAAAATAGCAGATCCGAATGATAAAAACGTAAAGGGTCCCACTATAATGTATAATTTGTCTAAATCATAACAACAACGTACTTGGTGCTTCATAAATTGAATTATCATCAATTTATATTTATTAATTTGACCAAAAATATGTAATAAAATGAAAAACAAATTAAGTGTTAAATACATGATTAAATTTACTTTAAAGTTTTTAAAAATACATCTGATTGTCATGTTTTTTTAGTAAACATAGACAAAACCAACACTTTTGCAAGTTTTTTGAATATTTTCGTTGGACATTAATAGCTTGTAGCAATTTTTATGCTTCTTTACAATTCCATTTTGAATTAAATCATTCAAAATCAGCTGTATATAAGTTTTATTCTGAAAAAATTTATCTATTTTACAAATATTTTCATATATGTCAACAAATCGCTTCTTTGTAGTTAGGACAAAAACAATTAGTGATTCTTCACGTGATAATAGAGGTGAATATAAAAATTGTTTGTTTTGGATTTTTTTAATTAATTGGCTCGTATTATGAATAGGAATAAATGGTTTTAGATGTTTTGATTGTGTTTCTGAGAATATATTTCTAATATATCGATATTTATCGTTATTTGTAAGCTTGCATGTCAATTGAAAAAATGGTAAAAAAATATTTCGACTGAAAATTAGGCATTTTGCTGGCAATAGATCTTGATTTTTCTTTAGAAAATTGCTGTCATCATCAATTAAGAAATAAATAACGCCATCATGATGTTTAAAATCTAATATTTGTGTACTAAAAAATGTTTGAGAGCTTTTGTAATTAATGAACCACTGAATCATTTCAAATGATTCATCAGAAATAATTTGCACAATGTATCTTTCGAATGTGTTTATAATGTTCAAAATTTTAATAATATCTAATGGTGTCTTTCTATTCAATGCAATGTTTATGAGTTTCTTTTTCTGCATGTAAGTAATGGTTTATAGGACTTATAAATTCTTCTAATTTAAAATATATGTTTGATAAAGGGTAAGTTACAATGTTTGTAAAAAACTTTAAGATAAATGTATTAATCATTATGAACATAGCTTTTTTATATTAATTCCAATTATATTATGCATTTGATGGGATTAATAACATATTTAAATTTATTTTTTTATTATTATCTTCAAAAATATTGAATCACTTCAAGAATTCTCAATAAATTCCATGTATTCAATTTTCGATTTAATTTTTTTCGTACTTAATCTACCTAAATATTATTTATATTCGTGAATTTTAAAATATAGAATATTTAAATTAATTTACAACTTTACAAAATTAAAAACTAAATTATATAAAACATAATGGAACTTAAATGTTTTTTTTGTTTAAAATAATTTTGAATTTGAATATTTATAATTGTGAATTTATCTGAATTTCTATAGAATATGTGTGATTTAAATATTCATATTCGCGAGCGAATCAAAATTTTTGAACCACGATAAATTTTTTATGAGTAGAGAGAATTTTATTTTAGGTCATTTTGCGAATTTTGAGAGCATTTTGAAGTCGTATTTAAAATATTTAGAATGTAAATGTTATTAATTTAAAATTATTGAATAAAAATCTGATCCAAAATTTTTTTTTATCTTAAACATATAAAAATTAACACAAACCTTATATTTGAAAAATGCTTTAGGTAGATCAATTTTTTTTATCTTTCATTCATGTGGTGCTAAATAAAATGAAATCATCAATATATTATATAAACTAAAATTTAAAATATATGCTATGAAATAATCTTTTAGTTGGTTCATCACCTTTTATAATTCGAAACATTGTTTCAAAATGTAATTATTATTAACTGAGTATTTATCGGTAAATGTAGAAATATGTGCGAAAAAATGAATAATATATTTGAAAATACCAAATATAAATATATAGATACTGTTGATAACAATAATGTGAGACATAAAGTGTTGGTATACTACAGTGATGGAATGTCTATATTTTTATTATATCTCACGTATTGTCTAATTTTAATTACACTATATTATTTTTGGATTAGAGTTGCAACAAAATATCTTATAACTAGACATATATCTGAATGATTATTTTACATTTACATAAAACTCAATATTTGGATATTACATAGTGTGTTATATTTGTATATTATTTATTGGTAAATAAAACAACCACTGATTATTCGCTGTGATGTTTAAATTTATAATTTAAATAAATTATTTATTTCATCGTTTTTCAAAAACTATTAATTTGCTTTGTAGATTATATTATTATGAAAAAAAACCGTAAAAATTCCAAAATTGAATAGTTTTGTAAATGGTATATATCAAAAATCTAAAAATGACCCAAAACACAAGTATTAACACAAATTATTCACGCAAACAAGTTGGTACTTTTAAAATGCGAATCGCTTCTGCCCGCTCATTAATTTAACCTGTAATCTTGAGTATTAGGATCAATATAGTGAATTAATCAAATATATTTAAAACCATGAAATTTGTTATAAATAATAAAATTAGTTAAATCACATATATAATTTAAAAATTTATATTTATGCTTTTACACCAAACGATGATTTAAATGGGCTAATTTTTGGTGTATAAATTAAAAAATGTTTAGGTTTTTTTGTTTATAATTTAATAATGTTTAATTTAGTATTGTTGATAATATGACCTTAGAAACAAAATATCAAAATAAAAATCGCATTTATGGAAAATTAATATAGGTTTGATTTTTTAATATAATTTTTGCTGTTTCATTTTGGCATATGAAATTTATTAATGATAATTAATTTGGGTTTAGAATTGACAAGTGAAATTGGTATGACGTAGATGTCAATCACATTGATTGACACTTGTCTATTTAAAGTCAAAGATTTTAGATTTGATGGTGTACAAGAAGAATCAAAGACCAAATAAATTATCCGAGGCAAGGCCTTCCAACAAGTATAACTTTTATCGTTTTTAATAATATTAATTATAGCATTAAATTTCATATTTTTGTGTGAGTTATGGTTAAATAATAGGTGAAATTTATTTTTTTAAAAATTCAAAGAATTATAATGGACGATAATGGTTCTGATCATCATGATAATACTTTTATTAACTGTATTAGAAAGAATTAGTATCACGGCAATTATTTATCAAAACTGAAATATTTTATAGTATAATAGTATTAATAATAATTACAAATTATATGCATAAATTATATTGGAATACAAAAATATATTATGTTTTTAGTAAGAATTAAATTGAATTTGAATTTTAAAATTTTTAAAAAGAATATTCTCACTCTTTTTTTCCGATTTTTGTGAAAAGATTTTTTTATCAATTGACATCATTAATTTTTTAAAGTTTTTTTACTAATCTGCATCTTATTTCTGTATTGTTTATATATTTGATGTACTCTGTAGCAATCTATCGAAGTAATAAAAAAGATATTTTAAGGAGAATAAATTGCAAATGTTAAGTTTTGGTATAGATCTTAGATAATAAATACTAAATTACCCTTTGACAACAGGCGTATGGCATTTACTGGAACCTTTTCATTTTTGTTTCTGCACAAATCAAGATTTCATGCAATTAAAGCGCTCAAAATTTATGTTAAGATGTGATTAGGTTAATATTAAGCGGTTAACTTTATGGTTTTTTAATTATTTGTATAGATTATTGTCTCCTTCATGGCTGATTTTGAATTATTTAACATATTTTATTTGTAAATCAGAGCAGTTGATTCAGCTATTTAATTATAAAAAATTGGTAAATTATCATAAACCAAAAAAGTTAACAATTGAAAAAAATTACAAACCATAAAAATAAAATAAATTAAATGGTGTGAATTTTTTTATATAATATTAAAATTATCATACATTAATTTAACAAATTAGTTGAATCATGTACAAAAAATTCCAAATTTCATATATTTTTGTTATTAAAGGCATCCAGTTATTGTTATTATTATTGATTATATGATATAAAAAATGTTGATTAATTGGAGAAATATGATCTAAACCACCATTAAATTGGTAACAACAGATTTTTTAACCAAAAATATAACCAAAACACCAAAAAACCAAAAAGTTTTCAAATAACCTGCTTGAAGAACTTGAAATTATATTCGTGCACCAAAGATATTTAAATTAATACTAATTAAAAAAAATAAATTGCATTTTTGCTTTCACCTAATAACATTAACTTAATTGAAATGATATCATTTGTAATATTTTTCTCAAAATTACAAAAAACTCACAATTGTCTTGTGAAATAAATAAAAAGTGAAAATATATTTAGAGAATTGTATAAATTTCCTTAAGATAAAATTATTGATAATTACAGCGTTTTGGCTAAAAAGCGTGGGGAAATACAAAATTTAAATAAAGAAAAAAAAACAATTGGCATGATTTTCATTTATTTTATTCAAAGTGTAGCAGTTAAACTGTTAATCTGCAAGTCATTCATATTTTATATATTTTTGGTCATTCTTTTCTTCTGTGATTTACCCAAAATTAATTTTTTTATTTATTTTTAGAAAATATTTTCCCGATACTTAGTCATTCTTTGTGATCCTATCTATTCTATATTTTAGTTGCTTCCATATTTTTCGAATTTTTTTAAAACCACCATTTTTTATTCACATAGTTTCAACAGTTGAAATAGGAATATATATTCTTATTTATATTAATTTATATATTTTTTTGTAAAAATAAACGATATTATGATTACTTTATATTTGTGAAATTTTGTTATGAATTACTTTAAAAGGATTATGGATTATGTTACTTTCTTCAATATTTCATTAAAATTTTCAAAATTAAAAAAAATTGTTTATTTTTTTCGAATTAAAAAATAATTTAATAAAATAATCAATATTTAAATCTTTGTGTTAGTATAAATGGTCATTTTCTCTTTTAATATATCACATAGAGCTAATTAAATCTTGCAAAAAAAAGAAGCTAGAATATATTGAATCAAAAAGGCTAATCAAAAAATGGACGTAAAATATTGTTGGGTATTTATTGCAATGCCCGTCGTTTAAAATTGATAGGTTTCAATAAACATACGAATTTATTTTGACTATTAGTTTATTGTGTCATTTCCGATCATGATAGTAAAATTATTTTGTTGTTTCAGTGAAGCTGTGGTCGTTATTAAACACATTTTAACTGTCAGTCTTTTGTAGTGATAGTTGCCTTTTTAAGATAACGTTTAAGGCAATCGATGATAGAAAAGAAAAAATAAAATGAATAAATTTACAGAAACCCTGCATTCTAACACATATATAGAATATGTACGAAATTAAAACATAAAAAAATCATGCAAATAAGTATTATAAAATTAGTCATACAATATTAAGAGCAATCTGCGTGAGGTACGATGTTTTCTGTGCAGCATTCTTTCCAAATTTAGGAAAAACGTGCCATGCAGTTTGTTTTAATCAAAATATAAGAAAGAGGTTGTTTTTATTTTTTAATAGAATTATTTTATAAGAATTTAAATTGTTAATTTTTTATGTTTATTCAGCTTGAGTATTAAAATACCTTTTTATTGAATATTCCTTTGTGATTAGGCAGAAAAAAGATATAGATATTATAAATTTAGCATCAATAAAATCATAATAATATATTTATGGTAAAATATGAACTTCTGCCGCCTATTTCTATATTCTCAATGTATTTTGCGTTTGTTTATTATTACTTCAAATTTTACAATTTTGACTTTTTACTTTTATATTGTGGTAATTAACGGTTTGTAAATGCCACAATAAAAGGGCTACCATCAAAAAATTTCGTTTTGTTCAAAGAAAAAAACAGAAATGGCGAAAAATACCAAACAGGGGTTTTTAAAAAAAACTAGAACAAAAGGAAACAGGAGAGAAGACCCCAAGGAAGTGAAACGAACCACTCGAGGCAGAAGTACTAGAAGACCCGAGTTGGTCGATGTAGATGGACCACCCCACCGATATCTCGCCTAATTATTCAATAAATATGAATTCGATAAATACCAAGTTTTTAATATTTACTTGTTCCGGCAATGTTTTTATTAGATATGTTTTATCTTTAGCGTTTATCTCAAAATATCACCTACTTGATGCTGTTCTTGTTTTTATTTTTCTCCAGTGATATTAATATTGTCGCGTTCTAGGTTTTGTTGCCTAGAATCGTGTAGAAATAAAGTGAAAACAGAATATAAATAATGATTTGTTTGTGAGTAAGTTTTATTGATATCGCTTTTTGTGTTGTTTTGGTGTGAAATTTTTACTCTCTCATTTTTAAAATACACTTATTTATACCTTAAGATAAAATACAATCTTAATGTATTAAATTTCCTAAATCTGAAACTAATTTGAATAAGATCAATTTACGTCATGTTTATAATTCAAAACTTAAAAATCAAATGACAGCAAATCGATAAGGAAAATTTGTGAATCCAATTTAGTCAATACATGTGTCGTGATTTAGTTACGACAAATATATTTATTATAAATATTTTGCATTTAATATCAAATCGTTCGTTTCTCAATAAATTCGTGTTTGTTTTTAAAATCTACCTTTTATTTTTTGTGATCTTGAATGTTAATTTTGTGGTTTTTTGGTTCTTGTTTAATTTGTATCAAATATATTATAAATTTTTAATTTATAGCACATAAATTGATAAATTTAATTTTTATTTTTTTGATATTGTTGATGTATCAGATAGTAAAAATATTGGATTTAAAAGCAGAAGAAGTTCTGCAAAAAATGATTATCTAAAATAAAATTTAAAAAATCTTCCGATCAACAATTTTTTTAACTTTCGCTTGCTAGGTTAAACTCTTGGCTAGGTAAATAACGACTTTTTTTGGCAGCTGTTATGGCCTTTATATTTGATTTTTTATTTATTTTCACGAAAATGAAAGTTTAAACCTTTTTTCATTGTTTTTTGTGTTTTTTAGCCTTTTTTTTATGATGCAAAACTTATTAAGAATCGTTTTTTTTTAATTTTATTTGTGTTTATAATGTGTCTTCATTAAATTTTTTTTTTCATTTAGGTACTATTTCACAAAAATTATTTTTATAGATTTATATTTTTTCCACGTTTTTTTGTTTCGTTTTGATGCGAAAAGTAACCTCGAGGCCTCTCGGACTTGTTATAGTTTTAAAAATTCTTATACTCTAAATATAATGTAAAATCTACACATTTGATTTACAAAATCACTTAAGTCACTTCTTAATCACTTTCATTTAACTAAACATTGATAATCATTATAAATTCATAAATCATCATAATTTTAATATTATACACTAATAATATCATAGAAAATATACAGTTTTTATTAAAGTTTGATCAATATTAAAAAGCTAATATTTTAAATTATAAAAACGTTGGTTTTTTTGTTTTGACAAGAAAAAAACAGTAAAATCATATCAAATCGTGCAACATGTTTGCAAAAAAACATCCACATCTTATTTGATAACATATTTCGACCTATAATTGTTTTTTTTCAAACTTGTAAATATATTTCATGTATCATCATAAAATTAATTTTAGAAATACTAAAAAGTGTAAAACAAAATTTAAAAACTAAAAACTAAAAAACTTTTTTTATAATTGTGTCGAACTCAAATTATAAAAAATTTAAAAATATATTACTAGAATAAAATATATTAATTGCATATTTCTGCGAGAATTTGTTAATTTAGAATTAATATTTTTTCAATATTTCCTACAGAAAAAATATATATTAAAGAAATTTTTTAAATTTTAATATTTTGGTTTAAAAAAACTAAATTCCAAAAATATTTAGGTGTGTTTACAAAACAGTTTGTAAATTTCCGCATTTAAATACCATATAATTTTATGAGCTTTTTCAGAAATTTAAGTTCGTTTTATAATGTATGATCTATTGAAAAAAATTACAAAATTTTAATATATATCAAATTTTATTGGTGAAAATTGTTTTAAAATTTTGTAAACTTGGTTAATTTGCAATATACTATAATTTTTAAGCATCTTATCGTTTTTTTATTTTCATTCCTCAATTGATTTTTTTTATATGTTCATCGATTTTCTTAATTCAAATGTTTGAATGATATATATTTCTATAGGAATAAAAATAGGTAAAAGAAACGGTGGATTGATTTTTTTATCGAAGTATATTTTATTGATTTTTAGTAAGAAAATATACTATAAAATTTTTTATCATTGTTATTAAAAATTTACTTGTTTTTTCATGTTTTTCATCATG
Source organism: Edhazardia aedis USNM 41457 (assembly GCA_000230595.3). Lineage (NCBI taxonomy): Eukaryota > Fungi > Microsporidia > Culicosporidae > Edhazardia > Edhazardia aedis. The sequence continues at coordinate 732,965 of AFBI03000001.1, read as the reverse complement.
AATAAATGTTTTTACTCACAAACAAGTAAATATTATTTAATATAAATCTAAACAACTTAATTTACTATGAATTAAATCTAAAATGAGCCACGAAACTCATATTCATATATGGTTTTGATTGCATTTAAAAATAAAAAATTTTGTTAGAAGCGTTTCGTTAAAGTACAGCAAAAAATATTTAAGAAGTAGTTTGCTACTGATTATACTGCAAATATTTGGATAGAGATCAAAAATGATATTTATCAGTCAATTTCATATTATGAAATATTTTAGAATCGAGTATAAACATTTTAGGAAAATTTTTTGAAGTATTAATCAGGTAAGCATAAAATATTTTGCAAAAAAACATATCTTTAATTTAATTTGAGTTTAACAGCATTTAAAAATTTTATGGATTCTTTTGAAACATTAAATATTATATTAAAATAATTCCATTACAAGTATCCCGTTACAGGTTCAAACCCAGATTTAGGAGAACAATATTTTTATGTATAATTTTTTTTAAAATATAATTTTGAATGATAAGAGACTATTCTAGATCTATAAATGAAAAAAGTCAAAAAAAAATATGTAAAAACATACTATCAAAATTATTATATTTTAGGATGTGAATTTTAAATTTTTAAATTTACAGCTATAATCCAAAATTTGTTCTATCTCTAGATTGAAGCAGCATTTCATACAATATTTTTTTTGCAACATTTTATTACCTTTTGCCTGCATTTTAAATTTTTGGATGACCCACAGTAAAAAAATTTAAACGCCATCAATATTTGCAAATTTGGAGTAAATTTATGAAAATGTGTCAATGTGGATAGTTAATCAAGAAGAGTGATCCTCGATAGCAAAAAAAAAGTGCGGAGAATTTTTAATAGGAAAGAATAATAAATTTTAACCTTAAAATACGAATAGAGAATAGCAAAAAAATCAAATTTTGCGAATGTTTATTTATTTTATTCTAATATTTTTTAAAATGGAAATGATACAAATGATCACAATAGATATGTAAAACCACAAAATCAATTCTTTTTTTTAATGCGAAACCTTTTTATATGCAATAATTTTAAAAAACTCACAAAAAACGATATAAATAAATCTTTAAATTTTCTTTTTGAAATGATACAATATCAGATTTTCTTTACTTTCGATTAAATAAAAACATTAATATTCTTCTCACTTTTTTGTATCTTAGTGGATATATGAAAAATTATAACCTTTAAGCATAAACTTAGGTCTTTGAATTAAAATTAATTGTTTTTAAATGTAATGAAAACTAGATATTATTGAATCTTATTAATCTAAAACAATTTTAAAGTGCAATAACAAAAAATTACATATTAGTTTAGACAATTTCAAAAAAATTTTAGGTATAATAATTTAAACATCTAAAATATTATAAAAAAATATGCTTTAAATTTGATGCCTTTTTTCAAAGTTTTTGATGCATATTTTTGTACATATTTAACTTGATCTATCTATTAATTGTCTTTAAATAAAAAACATTGTTTTTACGTCATAGATTTTTCATGGTTTTTATTGTTCAGGGTTTTTTGTCGAACCTAAAACCAGTTCGTAACAGTGTATTTAGGAACTTTTGTTAATTCTAAGTAAATTTTTTAAAATATTCATCGGCTATATAATATTATTGATAAAAAAAAATATGTAAAAATATATGCAAAAATGCCAAATAAGCCATTTATAATTCTTTGAATTAGATCACTTAGAATTTTTGAAACTAATCATATTTAATTTCTTAATTTTATTTACATATAGACTTAAAAATTATAAACATGTTAAATTCGTTATTAGGCAAAAAATGTCTTCCTTTTTTTTATTTTTTTATAACGAATATTTTCAAACGACCTTTCATATATATACATATATAAAGACCCTTTTTGTTTTTTCTTCGGATTTGAAACTTTTGAAAAGGTTAATATCAATTTTCTTTGATAGAAATTTTTGACAAAACTACATATATACTCACTGCAGAGACACTAATATGTAAATTATAAGCTAATTATTTTAAAAAATTTAATTCAGACACATATTGTTTGTTCGAATAGCAAAAATCAAAAATTAAAAATTTTTATCAATTAATTCATCTAGAAAATTTTCGATTTAATTCGTTTTTTTTATAAGGCATGATTTTTAAAGGACACTATAAAACTTACTTTGCATGAAAAAAATAGTATATGTACGCTTAGATTTCATCTGTTTACAATTTGAAATGAGTTTTCAAACTATAATTGATTTTCTTACTAATTACGCAAAATTAATAGCAGAAAAAATAGAAGCAAAGCTATATTATCTATATAGACAGACAAGAATGATATTTAAGCACATTCAATGTAATTTTTATAGTTATCAGTTTACCAATAAAAAAATATTTCAGACGCAAATTTATTTCGAAATAAAACAAATACAACATTAAAAATAATTTTTCATATGATTATTTGAAAAACCAGAAAAAATATATTCGTTAGTCAGTAAATATATAATAAGACATTGAAAATCAGGTAAAATAATATTTAAATGAATATAATATATCCTTATTTTGTTTTTTCAACCTGATCAAAAATTTATAGATAAGTTTTATTATACTTTATTAAACATGTCGAATTTATTAGTTATAATTTGTTAGATTTTGGTTGTGCATCAATCTATGAAAAAGATATTTTGAAGTTTATGACATATATTTTAACTACATCAATAATTATTTTCTGGCATAGGATTCTCGAATAAAATAACTTATATAATAATGTAATAATGTTTTAAAATGTATTTTCTTTATTTTTGCCTATTCTTTATGAAAGAAATTATACCAAAAAAGATAAAATCTCGGCATAAAAGTTCTTCAAACTATTACATAGCGCTTGTTAAAAAGTTTTAATTTGTAAAATCCGAGTGCGGTTATAATAAAAAAAAATAAAGATTCTAAAAAAAGGTAAATTTGGCTAAATTTTTTTTAGTTGTATGACGTTTTTTATTTTTTCTACATAACTTATAACTAATATATGGTTATATAATATAGTTTTTGAATTTTAATAATTTTTACATATAATTTCATTGATTTTTTATCAGTAAAAGTATAAAAATCATAGTCAAAAATATTTCAACATCAAGTGATTGCGATAAACATATATTAATATGATAATAAGAGTCTTATTGCAATTTTAAAAGGATGTAGATTACTACGTATAAGGGTTTTAGGCCGGATATAATTATTACGTAAAAAAAATCTAAAACTATGACCATAAAGTATAAACTCGAAAATAAAGTAGCCCGAAAGATATATATCTTAATGAAATTTCAATAATACCGCATATACAATAAAAATTTTACATCGGGTGAGAAATTTTTATATAAGAATCTATAATATAAAAGTATAATATATATAAAATTCGTTAATGCATTTGAGGGTTTTGATATAATATTTTTAATTAGCATATTTATATTTTTTGGTATTTTCTACATTTTAGTATATCTGTGTAGATTATTAATTATTTTAAGCAGCATATATAAAAAAAAAATATTTTGAAGTGGTATATTATATCAATGTTTATATGGAATTATTCTTTATCTGCATTTAAATTATCAATTTTAGATTAGTATTTTCATGAGAATTTGACGTCATTTGAGCAAAAAACAATAGTTTTTGTGGTTTTTATATATTAATAACATAACATTCTGATTCGTGTAAGTAAGATTGAAAAATCCACGAGTTTATGTGATCTTAGAGTTATACACTGCATATATAAAATTCCCTTTATGGAATCATTTAGGATAGTAGACTATTGTATATATGATATATATTTTTAAGATACGTTTTCCTATAAAAATGATGTAAAAGCTTTGCAAAATTCAACATTTCAAAATATGATGAAAGGAAACGTCTATTAACATGTTTTAGCGATTTTTTCATTCAAAAAAAACAAGTAAATAACAAATCACATAGTACTCTTTATTAACGCATTTTTTAGCGTATATGTATATTATTTTAAATTATCTAGCAATAAAATTAAGTCGTAATATAAATTTAAAAAAGGATATTATTTATAATTAACTTTGAATCTTATTTATGAAATGGTGCGGATATTTATAAAAGAAAAGGAAAACCATTATTGATTTAATTATTTTTATTGTATAAGAAAAAAATGAATAATGTTCAAGATATATTTTATTATTATAATCATTCTATTTTAATATCTTTTTAACAGTTTATAGGTATCGATTTATAAATTTAAAATCTTCTTTTATATAAATTTTCTTTATATATTTGACGAAACAATTGTATAGCAAAAAAATACCATATTTTTACAAGAATCTAATTTACTAATCATTTTGTGTAAGTTTGTTGTTCGTCAAAGTTTTCTTCGCAATTATGTGATTATCAAAATCAGAATTATTATTTTATGTTTTTTTCATCATTTTTCATGATTTATTTACTTATTAGATTATATAGCATATTTTTGATTATTGACCACAGTGTATCACCTTAAACGTAATTTAAACGCATTTTCTGCTATTTTTATTTCAGTTGCGATATAAATCAAACAGTCAAGTCAAGTAAAGAATTTGAGTTTAATGTGAAAAATGAAAAATATATTGATTAAGGATATTAAAATTAAAAACTGATTTACAATATAAAAATTTTTAACAAAAAAAGATATTTGTATTAAAAAATATTGCGGTAATTTTTTTTACGCATAATAAAGGAGTTTGATGGCTTTTAATATCCAATTTCTGGTTATATGCACAATCGTATAGAATTTTAAATTGTTAAAAAAAAAGTTTTTAAAATTAACATTCGGTTGTTTTATTTAATTTACAATATAAACATTTATAAAAAATTACAAAAAAATAAAAAACAGACTACAAATACTCTGTGTTGTGTTATTTTTATGCATAATGAAGTGTTTCTTTTTGAATTAGTAATTTATTTATTTGTTATTATATAACTAATCTCCAAATTCTTATATTTTAGAAGCCAATATCATTGCAAACTGACAATTGGAACAATAAAAAACATTTAGTGTTACTTTTATTATTCGTTCCCTCATACAAAATTGGAAAGCACAAACCAACATCAAAATTTGAAGAATTTTTGTTTACAATTTTGCTAGACCTATTAAACAATCAATGAACAAAAATTTAAGTTCGATTTTAGATCAAACATCATTTTTCTATTATTAGATATATTGAAATTTTTGCTAATTTTTTTTGTGTGAGAGATTTAAAATGTGTTTAATCAATATTGAATCATGTTTTTAAATTTTGAGTTATGATTATAAATTTTTAAATCTTTGTATTTTATACTTTTTTGCATAAATTTTTCAATTTTTAATAAATTTTACTTGAATTCTTGATAAAATCTAAATTTTTAAGATCTTATGATTTCAGAATACAAAAAAATCCTATTTTAAAATGTATTTTTGAACACATTTATGCATTTAATGGCACAATATAGCCTTTTTTTTTATATGTTTACTTGAAAAAAAGTGTTTCTTAGAAATATTATTTTATTCGATTAAATAAAAATATACCTGCATTTTACAATTTGAAATATATTGATAACATTTTTATTGATGATAATGTCGATAAATTTTAATATTATAAAAAATAAGGCAGCTTATTAAAAAAATTCATCTTTTACATATAAAATATATAATATAAATTAAAGTTTATAATTTTTAAAATTATTTTGAAAAGCAATTATAAATAAATCTGTTCTTTTCTTTCATATTTTGAAAATATAGATAAATGTGATGTGGTAATTACATAGGTTCCCTTGTGATTACCGCCAAAAAAATGCAATACAAAGAAAGATTAGATAAAAATTATTTAAATATAAAAAAATCCTTATTGGTATTATAATCAGCCTGTGGTACAGAGTATTAAATTTTTTTGACCATTTTTATTTGTTCTTTCTGTTTTCAATATAGTGTTTCATAAATTTTTTGTGTTTTTTGGTTCGTAAGTTATCGAATCATCTTTCCCCAAATATTTCTTAAATTATAATCTCATTAATATCGGAACTTGCGAAAGTTTTAAATTTTTTTATTTGTATCATTCTAATCTGGTTTATTTCATTAGGCTAAAATATTTTTAAAATTATGAATTTACTATACCAGTTTATATAATTGAAAAAATGTAATGTTTGATTGTAAATATATGCGCCGTATTATTTTAAATTTAACCAGCAGTTATGTGAAATTGTAAAAAAATATAAAGTTGTAAAAATTAATGATTAAAAACAAAAAAATATTAATTCGACCCAAATTAAATACAATTCAACATAAAAAACCTTTATTTTTGACTAAAAAATAATTTAATGTATTTATTTTAATTGCATTAATTACAATCATAAACTTTATTGACGATTCAAGCTTCTTTTCACGAAGCAATAAATTTTAAAGAATTTGAAACATAAAATTAAAGCACAATTAATGTTTTTTGTCTATAAATTTTACTAGTTTTAATTCATCTGGAAGTCAATTTTTGCACATGCAAATTCTTTTAGGTTTACAATTTTATTTTATTTTATTTTAAAAGTACATTTCGCAATATTTGGTTGACATTTTTATTTATAGAAAGAATGTATCGCCCCACGATATATGTGATTTGTTTTAATTGGAATGATTCTCAATATTTATTCATGCTGAATCATACTTTCATTATTAAAAATTTAATTTTATGCTCCGCTATAAATATCGTTAGTATAAAGCCTCACAAAATGAATTAAAATGCAATTTAATAAAAAAATCGTTCAATGAGAATTTTATAACAACTTTATATAATTCAAATCGTATTTATATGGTAAAAATCATAATTAAAGAATTTTTTTTATTATTGCGAGAGTCAAGTTGATTATTAAAATTATGAGTAGTTAAATAATTATTAAAAAGAGAAATTATAGTGCTGTATTAAGGTGATTTATTGATAAATTCATTCTTTGCGTAACAGTCACATAGAGAAGTTTATCGAATGATTCTTATGGTCAAAAACCTTGCAGATTTAAATAGTTGTCACGACTTTTATGTCGTTTGGTGATTGGCTTATCTGATTTAGAAACTATTTTTATTGGCTGAATATTTTTTTATGAATTCAAGTACTTCTCGAGAACCATGCAACATGCTCAATACTGTTGCATTATAATTAATTTTTTGTATGTAGTTGGCAACACAAATATTAAATTTTTCGCTTAAAGGAATACCAAAAATACAAGCACAAATTATATATTTAGAAGCATAAAATTCCATTATTTTTGAAGATAAAAACTGCTCCTGATGGCTTACGATAAATCCTTTATTATCTGATTTTTTTTAGCTTGATGATAGAATTATTTAGATTTTTTTTATTAAAGTATCAAATAATTATAAATGAAAAATTTTGCGTTTTTTCAAATTTTTACGCAACATATCAAGCTATTTTAAAATCAAAGTATATTTTAAATATTTAATTTATCTGATTTTCTTTTGCGGAAAAGGTTTAACAATTTTCCTAATTTTTTTTATTTTTTTTATTATAATGATTTTAAAATATATTTTTTTGCAAATTAACATATTAAAATGATAAATTACATGCTTTCGATTTTAATATCTATTTAAATTTTTTTTTCATGGCAATTATTGATCTTATATGATCTCATATGTATAGATTTTTTTAATTCTTTTTTAAAAATATGGGATATTAAATCATCTTTTTAAAAATCTTCAGTTTTTTTCGAAGCTCTTTTTCACTGTTTCTCTCTGGTTCCAATAGATTTTATTTTTTTGAGAACATATTTTTGTTATTAAGGATTTAGATGTTCTAATTTTTGTATTAAGACTTATTTGAAATGTGTGTATTTGTAAAATCTTTCTTTTTGATGTTTTTCTTGTTTCCGTAAAGTATAAATAATTCATCATTTATTTGAGATATAAAAATTTCAATGCATTTTCTCACTTTTTTTTGATCCCCTTATTTATTAATTCTTATTATTTATAAATATTAGTACAAAACATGATTATTACTAACTTTTTATATATAAAATATATAAATATTTTTTAATTAATATTTAACTAAATATTATGACACCTAGCGAATCAAAACAGAATTTAAAAATTACATTTTTTATAAATAAAGTACATTGAAAATACTAAACAGTATCTAGGTAATTTTTACATCTTCTTATAACTTTAATTTATTTTATTTTTCAAAAAATATACACTTTTTGATATTATAGTGAGGCTATTTCTAATTAAGGCAATATTTATAAAAATAAAAGCATAAATTTCAATATTTGTTTAGTAAATACAAATAAAAAGTGAAAATTACTATTATTTTGAGTCAATCCTGTATTCAAACAACAATTTTTTTATTTGTTTTTTATAAATTTTGTTTTTTCTCAAATCACAGAAGAGTCTTTAAACATTTGTGTAAGTTTATAAGCAGATCAAATAAAAAAATACAAAGAAATATAAATAAGATTATAAAACAATAAGAGTTTTTTTCATTTTAAATTACTAAGAATGAACCGAAACCCTGTTTTCTCCGCAAAAGATTTAATGAATTTCTAAAAAATTATGAAGAATGTTGATTTTTAAATTATCGTCATTGATTGTAAATTTCGTGTTTTTTAAGTTTTCAACAAAGTGTTTGGTTTCTTTTTTTGAAATAGTAAATTTTTTATACAGCTTGATTAATATTTTTTTGTCATTCTTCCGATATAACAACAAAAAAACCTTAAATCTTCAATACTTTTTTAATACCAATATTTTATTGTTTTATATAAAGACGCTGTAAGAAATACTGATATAAAGACTTTTTATGTGTCTGACCTGTGTAAATAAAACATTTTATCTTATAAAATGATTTGAAACCGAGAAGCAAAATATGTAAAAATTATCCGCTGAAAATCTTTTACTACGAGGGCTAATCATTTTTGAGACAGGATTTAAATACATAAAAAACATATTTAAGCATCAATATGATATAATGGTTCTTAGAAATTTTATTTTTTCTTTAATTTTCAACAATCAATTCAAATATATTGAAATTTTTTTAATAAAGTGATATTCCATTAAAATATTTTCTATTTTTCTAATCGAAAAACAGTTTTTGATCAAAAATAATATAAAAAAATTAGTTTTTAAAAAGTGAAAATAAATCTATATGAACGAAAGCATTTTTAATAAATATGGCATATGAGGTTTTTTGAAAATAATTTGATTAAAAATTCACATAATCCAATTTCTACATGCAAATTATTGTTTTAGAGTGACTAGAAGGTTTTTTGACATCTATGATTTTTTTAAAAAAATGTAAATATTTAATGTGTTAAAAACTTTTTTTGTAATTATATAATATTTAAAATATTTTTGTTTCATAATAAACTGAAATAAATACATAGATACTTCAGGAGTATTTTTTTTGCAAATTTTATCATGTTGTGTCTTATTTTTTTTATTAAAAATATTTTTTAAAATTTACTATGTTTTATGAACTAAATGACAAAATAAAATAAAATACTGTTTATGAATAAATTTATAAAATTAGTAATGCTTAAAATTTATATGAAGCTACAAAATTAAGTAATCTGTAAATTTTAGCATTGTTTGTATGTAATGATGATTTGATATTTTCTATTAATTTTATTATTAGAAAAACATAAATGCTGCGGAAAACCTTTTTTTTCTTTTTGTATAGAACATAGGATGAAATGTAAAAATATGTGATCTTAAGCAAAATAACTTGTATTGAATTTTTAAATACAAAAAAATTTGAATTTATGTAGTTTCTTTAAAATAATATAATATTATTGATATAGCTAAGAAAAAATTATACTTAAAATAAAATATTTTTTTTTAAAAAAAGAACATACAATTTTTATTTTTATTTAGTGTTTTTGTTAGCGTTCGTTAAGTAACAATTATTTTTCTAAAATTTAAAACTGTGTGCTACATCCACAAAGATTGATTTAAATTTTTACAGTCAGGATTCTGCTAAGAAATAAAGTATAGAAAGAATAATGTAAAAACGAATTTGTAAAAAAAATACAACATTATTCATAAGATAAAAATTAAATTGTATTTTTACCAGTAGACTATTTTAGTAGTTTGAATTAAAAAACTTATTTTTATACTGTGGATTTTTTTTATGATAACGAAGTAAATTCAGCGTTTTTGATAAAAATTATTGAGAACTTAATAATTTCTACAAAGAAATCAAAAGATTGTTAAACTGGCTCAGAAATGTTTTGGTTAACTAATCATAATTAAAAAATATTTTTTGTATGCAAAAAAAAGTAATTTTTTACGTTTATGGTTTTTAAATTTTATTACCTAATTTTACTTTTACTAATTAGAAAAAAGCAAATTCATAATGAACCATTTGAACATGCGCCCTGAAAATTCTGATAAGAATTTTTTTACCTCCAAATAAAATTAATACTTATGAATTAGATAAAGCGAATATTTAAAACAGAGCCTTATGCTAATGTATGATGTTTCTGTAAAAACAAAGAAAGTGTAAATTTCTTATTACAGGTACGCTTTTAAAAATTTTTTTAATAAAAAGATCGTTCACAAATTTAGATATTGAACTTTTCTACAGGTTTGGTAAAAAAGTGCCTAAAATCCTAAACTGCAATAGAAAAAAAATATTTTTTTGTTTGGAATAGTTTTTATGCAAATTTTCATGTGCAGGTAATTTTAAATTGTTAATAAATAAAAACTTTATTGCTGTTTGTTATAATCTAATAATGAAACGTGTAATATTATTATAAATAAATAAAAATCATCTTGTAATTTATGAATAAAATTATTGTATATTGACCTGAAGATTCTATAATTTTTTATATATGAAATTTTCATTTGTTGAGTTCATAAATATATAAAGTTTTTTTATAATCTAAAGTAAAACAATCTTATTCACAATTGAATTTGAAAATTTTATAATAAAGAATAAAATAAATAAGTAAAACAAAAAAATTTCAAAGAATGAAATATGCATAAAATTTTCATATTAAGCACAAACCTAAATTGATTTTCCAGGTTTATAGAAAAAATAAATACCTTACCATTAGTATAAAGTATTTTAATCTTTATTATAATATTAAACATAAAAAATGTTTTGTATATCAATATTTGATTTTGAAAGGTTGTCTTATTATATATAAAAATTTTCTGTTCGATTTTATAATGTAGTACGAATAAACGAAAAAAACGTTTTTGATTTTCAGAATATCAATCTTTTTTAAATTTAACATATATATTGACTTTATTTTTTATAAACTGGTAAATGGATTCAAAGCAATTCCAAATAAATATCTTAAAGATAATTAATTTTGCTTATTTCAAAGGTTTGCTTTTCCTTTGTTTATTTTGTTCTTTTAGAATTAGAAATTTCGCTATATTCCAATATCATAAAGCCATAAATCTAATTAGTACGACAAACGCTTCTAAAATAATATGGTCAATTTTACTTATCTATTAAAATAATGTTATAGAGCAGTGACATAAGTAACGTTTAGCATGACGCTATATTTTATATATATTCTTAATACAAAATTGTGATTATTTTTGTATAATACAAATTCTAACAGGGTTTTGAAGTTTTGAATTGTTTCGATATGAGTACTTTTGTGAAAATATTGAGAATAAAGAAACTTTAAATCCTATACTATATAAAATCGATGTTTTTATGATCAAAGAACAAAAAAATATAAAATAACTATATTAACATTATTTATACATAATTTTATGGAAATTATTTTATAAATAATATGTAAATATTAGACAAAAAAATAAAAAAGGAAATTTATATTTTACGTTAATTAATTTTATAAATTAAATAGTTTTTATCGCATGAAAAAATTTATTTCTGATTACTTTGTTCATATCCAATTGATCAGGCTCTTTATTTACTTCGATTTTGAAAATTTGAGATTTTTTAAAAAAATATTTAAGCCAAATTTGTACATACTGATTATAAAACTTACTTTTTTTTACTTTTTTCATAGTTTAATTTATACAATAATATTTAGTTAATAATATATTCGATGAAGAAAACCTTAAAATAAATTAGAATAGAATCACCCAAATGATATTAAGGGTTTTATGAATGAAAATAACTTTTCATAGGTCTTTTTCATATATCACACATGATATATTAATATTTCAGTATTGTAAAGCATAATATATTAGTATTTTTATTAAAAAAGCATTATGATATATTAAAAGCCAAATTTCTATAAATTTGATAAAATTTTTATATATATTAGTTATGTATATATATAAAATAATACGTGCAAATTCACAATTTCTCTAAAACAATTTACTTATGTAAAATTATGCTTGAATATTTAATTGTTGTAATGTTGCTTATTTTTAATTTAGTAAAATTATAAAGAAAAATTTGGAACGTCGATATAGATGAATTGCAAATTTGAAATATAAAAAAATAAAGACTCACAAATTTCGTTTTCATTTTTTATACAAGTAATAATTAAAGCTTCTTGTTGGATGAAGTAGTTGAATTTCAAAAGAGAATTTAAAAGTAGCGTATGAAATCGCACGTACATTTATTATAAAACTGTATTTATGGCTAAAATCATGAGAAAAGCAAAGCACTTCAAATAATCTTTAAAATAATATTTTTAAAACAAATAAAATAATTTCATCACACTTGATTGTCAAAATTATTTAATTACGTCAATTTTTATTTATTTTTTAATAAACTAATAACCAACAAAATATTTCTTTTAAATTTCTTCTTAAAATATTTAATTTGAAATGTTATCTATAAAATCAAATTTTAAATATCATGAAATTGACATAAATAAAAACATCGGTAGATTTTTCAATAATTTATTTCGAATATATGAAAATTTTGCAAACATAATAAAAAACACGTTTAGAAAGGCAATAAGATTTATTGGTATAATTTTAAGCAATTAATTCTAGACGTGTGCTGTAACAAGAAGGAACTCGGTTGTATTGTAGGAAGTACTCTACAATATTTGGAACCAACCTCGAATTTCCTGAGGTTTTAGATGGTTCCTCAACCGGTTCTCTTTCTTGGACGCCTTTGTAAATATTGTTGTTTGACATTTATAAATATAATTAATATCGGGGGGTCATTTATTTAATAACTCTTTTTAAAGTGAAAGTTGTGGTGCTAACATAGTACCAGAACGTGATTTAAAACTGTTGATTATTTCATATAATTTTTCTTTAACCTTCCTCAATAGAATTTTTTTTCATTTTTTTCACAAACACAATAAAACAATAAAAATTATTGGTTATCAATTTTAAAAAGACATTTTATATATTTATGCTGTTGTTTTTTTCTTTACGGTTCTTACTTTTAATTAACTTACAGGAAGAAAATCACGTTTTTTAAAAACAAAAAGTCGGTTCTTTAAATGTATTGTTGAGTTGAATTACAATTCTAAAATTTATTGTTGCATTATTTTAGAATTTCGCAATCAAACCAGTAAAAAACGTTCTATTAAATTATATTTGATGATACAATCGTTTTTTTTGGTTTTTAGCGTTAAATGAAATACAAATAAATTAGATTAACCTAATGAAAGGTTTTCTTAGCAATTTTTGATATAAACTAAGGGTGAGAAAGTAATATTGTAGCGGGTCTTATAACGTTTTAAATTTTTGTTCTAGCTTAATACAATGAAAAAAATTGAAATCTTTTTTTTTATAATACCGTAAAAAAAAAAGAGTTAGTATTCATAGCTTAGAAAAGTCCACAATATATCGAAGCAAAATAATTTCATTTTTTTATTCTTTTCGCTATTAATTAATCAACTGTTCCCGAAGAAAATGGCTTAGAAGCACTACTTAAACACTGAAACACATATTATTTAAATACGATCAATAACCTGTTGATTTGTAAAATTATAGTAATTGTTATCATTATTTAATGTGATTCTAAATAAGCCAAAAATTATTGTGCATCTATTATTACACAATGATATTAACTTTAAAAAATCTAGATAAATTTTAAAAAAACCATAAATATCTCGCATTATAAATCTATTTCTTATGCACATGATATTTTCTTTAAATACAAATTTATTTTTTAGGTATCCGTCATTGAATACAAATTTATCGCAAATTTTAATTATTTTATAAATATAATGCATAAATGTTTTATAAAACGAAAACAATTTTATTTTATAGGTTTTTACATTTATAGATAATAAATATCTTTATATTATCAATTAAAAACATGCTTCATAGATTCAATTTACATTTGATTTTATTTATTTTATCACACATGTTTGCAAACAAAAAAATCTATTATTAAATTTAACATTGAATAGAATTTAATGCTGATTTACATACACGAAAAATAAAAATTTAAATAACAGCCAAACTTCAATCATAAAAAAAAAATTAGATATTTTGAAAATCTACAATGTTTTCATTTGTAATTTAAAAAATCAAATAACTTCCATATTATAATCACGATTTATATTTCCAGAATCAAATTTTATAATAATTCTTTTAAAAGAACGACAATTTTCGCCCAAGATTGAACAATAAAAAGAATATAATTTTAATTAGATTTAGTGGAACCCATAATATAATATTTTTCAAACATTGAAATACCAAATTTACAAAAAAATATATAAAATATATAACGATATTTTAATTTTTTGAATTATGATTATGCATATTATTGATGTTATAGTTGTCGAATTTCGTCTTGATCATATTTTATATTTTTGTTTTTTCCAAATTTTCACCAATTTTTACAAATATATTCATCTCTTATGGCTTCTTCTTGTTGATTTGGTATTTAGTCTTCGTATCTTATGTTTAAATTAACATATTTTGAAAAACTACAGAATTTGACATATAGTTTCCAAAATAGTTTTCATCATGATTCAAAGAAGAAATCATTGGTTTTTTTGTCTGCACAAAATAATCACTAATTTTTACATATTAAAATATACATATGATAATTTATCAATGCAAAATTATATGCCCTATAAGTTGTAATTATCTTATTTTTTTCGAAATGATTATTTTAGTAATTATAGTTAAATATTTGCAAAAATCAAGTATTTTATATTGATTTTCTGTTTTATTTTAAATTTGATATTGTACGTGACTTCTATTTCTATTTAAATCAAAATCTGATTATAATCCTACTTATATATTCCCACATAAATATGGTATTTTATATTTAAAATTGGTTTATATGAATTTTAAACAGATAAAAAAGGTCGATTTCTTTGATCATTATTGTTTTAAATAAGCTTTTAAATAAAAATTAGATTGATTCTACATTTTCAAAAATAAAATTATTTTTTTTAGAATAAAATTATATAGACTTGATTATATCTATTTAAATATATATAAATATTATAAATAAACCATTAATTAACCTGTATTCCATAAATTCTTTGTTAGATTGTTTTATCATCAAAATAAATGATGATTTTAATAATTTGTTGTTAATCAAGTTTTATATATTATAATTTTTGTCTTAGTTCATATTATACTATGAACTTTTTTTTATTTTTTTCTGTCATAAAGACAAAGACTTTTTAAATTTTAAAAAACAAGTCAGAATTAATTTTTTACATGAATAAATCATTTCTTTATTTGAAAGCTCATAATATCATAAAATATAAAGTTAAAGTGTATACATCTGTTTAAATTATTATGTTTCATTTTTTTTGTTTTAAGAATATATACATATACTAGCATAATGCAAACAATTATATACTTTGTAAAATATATTGGTATATACGCATTCGTAAACGGGAAAAAAAATTAACGATAGATTTTTTTTAATTTTTTCTTCTAGATTTTTTTTATTCATATTAAAGCATTTCTAATTTTTGCACAATCGGCAAAAGCAAATAACTATAGCCACAGCAAATTTTATAAAACTGAATGTCAATATAACATATTAAGAAAGAAAAATGACGGTTTAAATTATTAAAAGAGTTTACGTGAAAAGCGATCATCAAATCTTTAGATAAAAAAAACATTTAGACTTCTGTTTTTTGAATAAATATTAAATTTGAAATCCGGTAATTGCACTTAAATATATGTGTTTTGTATAGGCATACATATTACACATTTGATATATATAAAAACAGAAAATATTTAGAATCTTATATAGGTAAATTGTGCTATTTTCAATGTTCGATTACATAAATAAATTAATTTAGGCAAATTTTTCAATATATAACAATATTCATTTTGTTTTATGATAAAAAGGCATAGATATTGATAAATACTAATAAAATATTACAAAATAATAACTTTATTGTTTTGATCTCTTTCTTATTCGTGAAGTTTTTTTATTAAATATGAAAAATAAAACATATTTTAGTAAAATTATAAATTTATATATTCTGCATGAATGCCTACTTTGTAACTTGTATATTTTAATGTACTCCGCTGGTAAACAGCTGATTTTTTTAAGTAAAGTGAATAAGAAGCTTTGAAAGAACAGTGCAATTTGAGAGTAGCTTTATTATTTGTATTATCAGTAAGTGCATAGTAAGCCTTACCAAATTTTCTCCAATATGTTGCGTACTTTCGACTATTTGTTCTCAAAAGCAATCTTTTATTCATAGCATAACGAAAGTAAAAGATGGTGACGCTTAAAAATTGAAAAAATTTTTATTACTTTTAATTTTTGCTATTAGAACGTGTAATTTTTCGATTTTTTTTTAATTTAAATTAAATATTTTTCATGTGAATTATTATATAACAAAAAATTTGATCAATACGATATACAATTAAAATTTAGATTGTCATAGTTTTTGAACTTATTAAAAGTCAAAATATATGTTTTTTTTTAATTACAATGTAAAATTATAAAAAATTTGCAATAAATCAAAATATTTACAAATTCTGCAAATTAATGGATTTTTTGATTATAAAAACATATTTTTTTCTGAAATTGTTTCTTTCATTTTCGCTTACTAGGTACTTTATTTTGAATATTAAGAATATAATTACTACAAATAACTACATTTTTTACACAATTTGTAAATGTTTTTTTAAAAATAAACAGCAATAAATTTTTTAATAAAAATACAGAAATTTCTAAATTAAATGAGAAAAAAAAATAAAGTCTTAAAAATTGTACATATATTCATCCAATTACATCACAGTAAAAAAATCTTCAAGCAACTCGAAATTAAAAATTTGATTCACATTTAAATCTGTTCGCTTCTTAATAATATAATTTAGGTGGTTTTTTGACATTTTTTTAATTTGTTTTATATATTTGTGATGTAAACTAGGGATGCGACCTGTCCCAATTTATTCTTCTAGGATTGAACGATGATGAGAGTATCTCTCCTCTTTCAGTCGTTCGTCAACTTTCCCCTTTCCGCTAACAAAATTTTTTTTATTGTTCATGAAATTCATAAAATGTCAAAAATTAAAGAAAATTAAGGGGTATAGTTTAACAAAAATATTTAAAAGAATATTTTTTCTTTTTGTAAAACATTACACTGATTCATAAAGTCTATGGTTGCATCACTAATTGATACTTTTTTGTGACCAAATAGACACAAAAATATTACATAATATTTTGTCAAATTTAAATTTTTGTATAATTAGTAATTTAAGTTCTACAATCGAAATATATCACACCAAAATGCGATTTTTAATTTGTGTTAAAATTTTTATAAATGTTTTAAATAAGAAAAATACAAACCAAATTGGTTTTTTATACGGTTTTTATTAATAATATGCAAAACAAAGCAAAATAATTTTAGTACTTTTTTCACATTTTTTCAATTTTATTCTTATAATCAAGAAAAATCATAAAGAAATATGTGTGTTATAAGCAGAAAAATGAAAACACATATAATATCCTATTTTTAATCTATAATTGGAAACCGTAAAAATTTTAGCGGATTTTCGATTTATTATATGGACGTAATAAAAAATCGAATTACACTGATAGATTTAAATATTATAAGATCTCAGTTAAACTATTATTGCAATTAAAGAGAAAAATACAAAAAATAAAAAAAATTGATTTATGCAATTCTAAAAAATATAATCAAATGTGAAAGAAAAATATTTAATTGATTACAAATTCTTTTTGTTTATTTTTACAAAGTAAATTTTATTTTTCATCATATAAATTAAAAATAAAAGTATGTAAAATGAGTTTGTAACAACGAAAGATTTAAAAATCGATTGATCATGTTGTATTTCATCATAAACAGAAAAAATCATTTTGGTTTGACCATTTCTTAAATTCTTTCTCAAACAAAGCATAAAAAATTAAATTTAATCAAAAATTTTAGATTATTTTAAAATAAATCTAGTTATGAAATCAATAAATTATTAAAAATATATTTAACATATTTGTTTTATAAACGATATTTACAGTTTAATCATATAGATATAAGATAAAAATATTATTTTAAAAATTTTTATAAAACCTTTTATATAAAATAAACGAATATTGTGTCTTTAAAAGATTTCATTCATTAATTTATTAAAAACTAAAAAAAAAGGCAAGTTATAACTTTTGATTTCGAAAATGCTACAATGATCAATCAAGATACTTTTATTTATATGAAAGAAATTTCAACAAAAATAAAAAAAGGTCAATATAAATTTACATAAAAATTTTTAAATAAATATATCATTTCCCAGATTTTTCTGTGATAGTGTTTTCATAAAAGCAATTTTTGTAAAATTTTTTTGCGAAACTGGGTATTTAAAATTTTTAAAATAGTTTACGATATACATCTATGCTTATTAATATTTTTTATTTTATTACTTCTTTAAAACTACATTTTTTGTTTTTTTTGCAAATTTAAAAAAAAAATTCTGAAAAAATGAAATATTTTAGCTTTATTTAAAAATTATTTTGCTGTTATTACCATAAAAATGAAAAGATTAAAAAGAAAGGTTTCGTTTTTTACTATAATATTATATCTTTTTTACTCTCAAAGTTTTTTTTAAATCATATTAGATGAGAAAGTAAACAATTTTTATTTACTAACATAATGGTTTTTCATATTTTTTTTGTTCTTGAAAAGACCGTTTATATATCTTTGTAAATTTGAAAGCAAAGATTGCATCATAATATTAACCTTATAAAAATTATAGTAAAAATAATAGAAAAACATTTTTAAACTTTTAAAAGCATAGCGAACTAGATTATTTGATAAAGCGAAATATAAAAATCAATAAAATTTATATTATGAAATCAAATTCTTATAAGATACAAAAAATTAGCATATTTATTGTTTGAATATATCAAAATTTTAGTTTCGATATTCAAGCCAATTGTTTTAAGTTTAAGATCATAGGGTTCAATCCCACAGAAACTATATAAAAGAGAGACATCTGCCAGTATTTTTAAATATTTACATAGTACACATTGTTTAAGAATATTTACAAAAGGAGAAGAAGCGAGAATCGAAAAAAGTATATTAATATTTCCGAGTTACATGATAAAAAGCCAAAAAACAAAGAAAAATGTATAAATTTACTTCAAATTATCGATAACGAACCAATAAACATATCTAAGAAACTATTAGAAAACATGCATAATTAATGCTAAATGTCATGAATAATATGCTGAAATATAACAATGTGATGTTTCTAAACATAAAAGTTACCGATGAAATAAATAAAAAACGATTCAGATATAATAATAAAAATTTTTATATGCAGGAATATGTTTGAGTTTTTGAATAGTTTAAATACATCTCTGGAATGCTTAGACGCTCATGGTATTGAGCATATAAAATAACAACAGAAAAAAAACTGCTGGAATAACAGGCTAAAGAACATTTTTTTATTTAAGATTTTTAATATAGTTTTAAACGCATAATATCGGTTGATTTTTTTGAACTTTCATTTCAAAATAATGTCATTCAATATAATTATTTATCGAAATTGTGTGGTTCTTACTTTTTTAAAATTTTTTTTTCAACAAAAATTGATTATGTTTAAGCAATAAGCAATTTTGATAGAATGTAAAAAAATTCAATATTCAGACCATCAATATTTTTTTTATTTTTTTCTTTAGTATATACAATCATCATTTGTATGTAAATAAGTATAAAACAAAATAATACAAATAAGGCATAAATTAAATCGAAATTATCTATCCGATAATTCAATTGAAAATATTATCAATATAGTTTCGTCAAAATAAACTGAACATTTTCTAAAATTTTTGTGTTTTTAATAGTTGATTTTTGCTTATGATATAATGTCTGTTATATTTTCAATTTTTATCTTTATAAAATGTGAAACCTACTATTTTACTTGTTTAAATATTTCTTGAAATCTTCTGTTTCGGTCTATGTTTGTATTTTATATTATATTTTTTTTGAAAATCAACTTGATATTATTCAATGAATTTTTTAAATAAAATTAGTATATGAAAATTAAAAAAAATGTTGGAAAAAATAAAAATTTTCGTTTTTTATCCGTTAGTGGATAAAGTATATTTTTGTTCTTTATCAAATTTCACAAAAAAATCTATTTAGAAATGATCTAAATCATTTCTAGTAACAATTGAGCCAAATTTTCCATAAGGGCAGTACACAAAAGCTATAAACTATGGAACTTTTATATGAATTGATTTTCTATATCGAGCATAAATAATAAATTTCAAAAAAATATTAGGATGATTTTAAAATATAACGGTGAGTAATGGATAGGAAAATAGATATTTTCTGATTTTATGATCAACCAAATAATCCATACATGATTTTTTTATAAAAATTGTATTTATTAGCATAATTTTATATTGTTCTTTCGCTATACAACATCAAAACATATTTATTTGGTGTTTTTATTTCTGCTTAAATCAAAAAAGCACAAAAAACATATGAAAAAATTAATAAAATCAAATAATAAAACGTTTTTATCATAGTATATTCCATTTTTTGTATTCGATTCTAAAATTGATCTCTGAACAATTATTTAATCGTAAAAGTAAATATATAATTTTTTTAATCAATATAAAATAAGTAATTATTATATCGAACTTAGAAAAAAGATTTATAATCTATAAATAATATTGTTAAAGAAAGTTTTGTAATGAAATTGCATATATCAAAAATTGTCGAGCAAACAAAATCTTTACCTAAAAACAGGTTAAAAGTTGAATTTTTAAATATAAAATGTTAATTCCATAAAGATTTTAAAAACAAAAAAATCTTATTTATCGATATTTTTTGGCAATGGCCATTAAGGGTTTTTAAAAATTATCCGACTTTGTATGCGTAAAATACAAAAAAAACAATTGATTACATTTTTGGATTAAAGCCTACTTTAAAAAAACCTTTATTTGATTTTTTTATTGATTAAGATGATGAAATTGAATATTTCATTTTCGAAATTTCAGAAATGTTAGTTTATATGTTTTTCTTATTATCAAGATAATTTTTAGTGATTTAATATTTTGGTGTCTTTGATATATTTAAAAGCTAAAATTATATTGATTATATAAATTTAATCGTCAATTTATTTTTGATTTTTGACAGGTGACTTAAATGTATTGGTAAAGTCTGTTCATTGGATTTAGTCGAGAATGTGATTGGTCCTAGAAATCCGATTTTTTCTTTGAATAGACAAACATTATAAATAAATATGTCTATCACAAATTTTAATTTTGTTTTCAATTTTGATCAAAGTCAATTATCCAACATACATAGCAAAAACTCACAATACTTAAAAAAAACAATAAAATCAAATATATTCAAATTGTGTATACAGAAATTCAATAAGATTTGTGTTCATATCTTTGATTTAATGATCTTATATTTTATAGTTTTTGGTATTGATATTTGAAAGTTATTTTATATTCGCTGATTAATATGTTTTATATCATTTTCTGGTATAAATTTTAATTTTTTTATTAAGAATGAAAATGATTTCATTTAAAAAATTTCTATAGTTTATATAACTGAAATAATCTATTGTTGATATAAAAAATATTCTTTGTATTTAAAAACACGTTTTTTACGAATAAATCAAATTTTTATGATAATAATGTAATTTGTGAGAAATTAAATAATTTTATTGATCAAAAAAAATTATTTCAAAAACATATGTAAACACAATCAAGTATACCTTTAATATGATAATAAACATAAAGTAAATCGTCAAAACCCACATTTTAATACACAGAACAAGTTTTTAGAAAACAAAATCATATTGTTTTACTAAAAATCTCTTTATAGTAAATTGTAAGGATTGTAAATTCTAATTATATGATTTAAAATCATATTAATTAATATCTAAATAAAATAAACAAAAAATGTAGTAATGAATATTTAATGTTAATGTATTTATTTAACTATGACAAAGGGTTTGTCAGTTTAGCTTTTGAGAAAAAATATCTTTTTTTATTATTTCTTACAGTTAAATGTTTTAATATTTTTATCATAAAAGAAAATTTTTTATATTTAAGTAGTGCATCAATATACCAAAAATTCATTTTTATAATAAAATATTAAAACATTCAACTGTAAGAAATAATAAAAAAACAATGGTTACTTAAATTTTTAATATTTTATTATAAAAATAAATTTTTGGTATATTGATGCACTACTTAAATATAAAAAAATTTCTTTTATAAAATGACGTTGATTTTAGCAATATCAAAATTTAAATTTCTCAAGGAATTGATTGAGTTTAAATTATTTCTTTTTTTTCATCCAAAAACGTATAATTTAATAGTATTTTTGATAAATTGTGATATATCACATTGTTGAATGAGATCTACTTTGTAATCACACAATAAGAAAGGGTTTTACTCTTTATTAAAAAAATTAGAGCAATAAAACTTTTCATTGTTTAATTTAAAACGAACAAACTATTTTGTTTTGAATGGAAAAAGAATAAACGTTTTATTTAATGCAAAATAACTAGTATTAAACGAGAGTATTTAGTTTATCAACACGAAGTTGAAGCGTTTTTAAGTTTTTTTGATATAAGCTTTATTTAAATTCTTAATAATAATATGTATGTAAAAATAAATTTCAAGTTTCTTAAAGAAAGCAACGCCAACCATAAAACGTTTTCATCCAAATTTATGACAGTACTAGCTAATTTTCATTATTAATGTCGTCCACAATTAACATGATTTTATTTATAAACCTAAAGAAATTAAATAATCAATTAAAAAAAGAAATTTTATCGTAAATTGTTATACTAGTGACTTTTCAAATTAGACAAAAAAATTATAATAATTGCACAATTTTACTAAATAATACAAATTTGTTTTTATATATATTTATAACTTTTTTGATGCATAAGCAAATAAGATATTTTTGAATTGTCTAATTACAGATTTTTTAACTGAATTTTTTTTTTAACAAAAAAAACATTATTTTAATTTTATTTTGTATTTCTATTATATGTTTTATAAATCACATTAAAATTTTTATTTATTTTGATGTGTTTTGAACGCGAACACATTATTATTTATTTATATCTAAATTAATGGTTGTTAAAACATGCCAATATCTTTGAATTTTACATTATAAGGTTATAATAAAACGAATGAAATTTTATACATTTCAGATAGTTTTTCAACTCATCTGTAAATATTTTATATTTGCAAATTAGTTGAGTAAAATGTCGAGCAACAAAAAATGTATGACCTGAATAAATTTTATTCGCATACAGATGATTTATTTTTTTTATCTTCACATTATATTTGCGCGATCATTCACAACAATGCATAGAACGCTAGAATATTTATAATCAAAATTTAAACAGATAAAATTTAGTGCCGATTTTAGTTTTAATTTATATTATTTACAATCCAGTTATAGAAATGTCATGCAGAAAGTAATTAATTTTTTGGAAATTTATAGAAAAAGTTGTAAAATTTAATCAAATAATTATATCCCATCGAAAAATTTTCATTGGTTCTTAATTAAAAGATAATGTCCTGACATATGGGCATTTTAGATCCCTTCAGAAATTTTCTCGTGTTAGAATTGCTACAGATGGTAAAAAAATTTTTTTCTTTGTTACTCCTTAATTTATACTTGTAGAGTTAATTTTTTAATATAAAAAACAGAAAAAATCACTTTCTAGGTAACTAAATAAAAAAAATAATGTTTCATTCTATAACAAAATATTATTTTTTTCAATATATAATACTCTCAATTCCTATAAAAAATTAAATGCTAACGATATATTTAGAATTTTGCCAATTTATAATTATATTATTTATATTGAATCTGTATTAAGGATAGATCTTAATGTTAAGAGCCAATAAGTATATCTCTGGGTAGTATTTTTTTACATTTTTATAATTTCTTGATGAATCAACTTTAAAGGTCTTATCATTCATACATTTGAGATGATTAAAATGTGTAAACGGAGAGTAAAGATATTATTCGAAAAGATAAAAGGAAGAAAATTTGGATTTTGGCATATATTCTTGAATTGATGACTTTTGGTAGATTTCGGGCACCTCCCGATGCCATCGATTCCTAGAGAGGTCCCAATACACATAAAAAATTGCATCTCGGTGGGTTTGGTTTTGAGATCTCTTTTATAGAGGAGAAATGATCAGATTCTTTTGTGAATTTTGATTTGTAAAATTAATTCTCCTTTTAATTGATCCGTTCTTCGAGGATTTTACTTGAGTGCGGTTTACCGCACATTCATTGTTGAATTCCGATTGACAGATTATAGTTTTCTCTATTTTGTATCGCGATTTTATCATCAGAAAAATGCGAATTGCAGCAATATCTTGCGTTTTTCTTTGATTCTTTGTTTTTTTAATTGTGCTTTAGTCAAAATAACTTGGTATTGATGAAGCGGATGTCTAAGAACTTAAACTGTTTTTGTGCATTTTTTAAAAAATAATTTCTTAAAAACAAAATTTTAAAGCATTCTACATCAAAGATATTTTTTTGGATGGTTAGTTTAAATGTTTGCTCATCACACAAATCAAGAATAAAATTAAGTATAATTTTAATTAAAGAGAGAAAGAATTTTGAATACAAATTCATAATAGTCCCAAAACCGTTTTATTTTTGAAAAATTTATGTTTTAGCATTGAATAAATTTTTTTTAAAATATGCCTCAACTTAAAACTTTTTGGATTTAATTTATTTAAATTCAGCTACTCAATATTTTAAACCATATTATGTATTTATAAAAATCCATCCTAAAATATTCTTAACTTGAACGTAAATTATGGTAGAAAATACATAAATTTATAGTTAGAAATATTCTTTAGCTTTAAATAAAAGAATCCTAGCTTAAAGAATAGCAATTTTTAATCTACTTTGATTTTTTTATCATGTAAATTATTTTTTTTGTTTAAGGAAAACATTTTATGCACTCAAGTTCGCATTGATTGTATTACTTAAAATCAATACGTGAATAAACAACCAAAATTTAATCATGCTATTTAAATATGCATCATAAATTACTAATTTAGTTGATACATTTAAATTTCCCATTAAGTACATATAAAATTGGTTATTGTAAACTTGAAATATAGTAATGATGCATAAATCAACCCATTTAACAGTGTTTCTTAAATTAAGAAATTTATAATGGAAGAAAAACTTAAGGATAGAATAAATTTTATTGAGTCAATTTTCAGTAAGATGGAGAATAAGAAATCATTAATTGATGTTTTAAAGGAAGAAATTCGAAAGCTTAAAGCACTTAATTTGGAGTATAAAGCCATTTTGAATAATAAAAAAGTAGTTCATTTTGATAAAAAAAAGGGAAAAACAAGATACTATTTAAGTGATGGGAGCACATACGTTATAAATAAACATTATAAATATTTATATGATAGTAATACAAAGATTATAACATATGAATTTGAGAATGGTCAAATTGAAAGAACTTTCCCTTGTGGTTTAAAAGAAATCCGATATAATGATGGCAACATAGTCATTAAGAATGGGGATAAGGATTATGAGTATATACAAAAACGCGATGTTTCTGATCGTTTTAATATCGGAAACAATTAAAAATGTAATAAATTATTCATAGTAAATTTTCTAATGCGTTGGAATTTGTAAGATTTTTTGTAGTTATCAACCTATCAAACTATCAAATTTTGTTATTTTTTTTTGATTTAGTGTTTTATGGAAATATTAAATATATAGTTTTAAATCCCAACAAATCGAAATTTTTGTTGAGATGCATCTTTATAGCAAATTTTATTATCACGAATATAAGATAATATAAAATTATTATAATATTTTCTAAAAGAAAAAATTTACATCCATACTTCGAATTTAATGATTTAACAGATATGTTCTTTATGATATTTTATCTGTCTTTTTTCTGATTTCGATTTAAAAATATTCTGTAAACTTGAGATTATAAAATATGAGAATTAATTTTATAATTCATTATTATAAAAGTTCAAAATTTATAGTTTTACTTTAAAGAAAAAAAAATTTTTGTAAAACAATGTTAAAACATTTCTCAATTATAATAAATAAAAAAACATTTGTAAATTTTAAAAATATAAAAAAAGCAAAATAATTTTTACCAACCCGATAAATCGACATTTGTACACCAAATATCGAGAAAAATGTAATTACATATATAATATATCGGTTGCTGAACTGACTTTTTTAGATTTTTTTAAATTGATTGTATTGGTTAGTTTTATTGTATGCGTAAACAAGTAAATTCAAAATATTTTTACCTTTCGAAATCAACGAAAATATAATGAAAAAGCGAAATACATCAATAAATAGTTTTAGAACAAAACGATAATTTCATCATTGACACTCTGCAGCTGTTCAAGATTCTAAAAATAATTTAATATATTTGAATTTTGTTGCACATTAAATCATAGACCCCTTAATTAACCAATGACTCTAGTTGAACCTAAAATATTTCCTCTTTGTATACATCCGGCTTTCGATAATGAAGAATCAAAAGTGATAATAAATTCAATACCGTATAAAAATTTTGCATACGCAAGTAGAGATGGAAATTGCTTTTATACATCATACCTAGCAGGATTTTTCAGTCTTCTTCCATTTATTTCAAAAGAAAAAACAATAAAAATCAAAAATTCTTTACAAAAACAACTAGGTGTTTTAAGTAATTTTTTTGTTGATGATATGGTTTATGGTGATTTTTACTGTACTTTTAAAGAAATGGTATCCAAGTTCTCTGATAACCCTGAAAACATCATCAAAACATTAAAATATGAAAATGTTATAAAGAATAGCAATAATAACAAAGTAAAAAGCAGTAAAAATCAAATAACCTTAATTAATTCTGATTATAAGCAGTTTGCAGAAATATCAGAAAGCTTTGATCCAAATGATATTGTTAGTGCATATAATGATTACAAGAATAATTCATTTGATAATGAAGATTTATCTTTGAAAATTTTGCAGGATCCTTCTAATTCAAAAAATTGCATTATTAATGATGAAAATATAGTTCGAAAAAATTCCAAATATGAAGATAACATTGAAAATCAATGTATTATCAGGCAAACGTTGTATTGCGAAATAAACAAATATTTGATGGATTATTTTAAAGAATTAATTGCTTTATTGCGTATTTTCGTTTCGACTCACTTACGTTATAACAAGGAAAAGTATCAACCGTTTATTGAGATCGATATAGATGACTATTGCAAAAAAAATGTGGATCCATTTTATAAAGATGCAGGAAATCTTGAAATATCATGTTTAGCAGATATTTTAGGCATTGGAATCAAGATTTTTTATTCGGATAGATCTGATTTTATGGCCGATTTTGGCGAAGGGGAAGTCTTTATTCCGATTCTATATGTTCCAGGTCATTTCGATCCCCTATATGATTAATTTAACGTCAAATTTTATTTTCTTAATAAATAAACACATAAAAAATAAGATACTTATGTTTTAACTTTTTATTCTATTCATATTTATAGTTAAAAAGATTTTAACTTGATTATTAAATAGTTCAAATAAGCGTTTTTCTTTTTACTTGTGAATAGGTTTTTCATGAATGCAACAATGTTTCTTGGTTGTTTTATATGTAATGATTTTTAAAAAAAAATTCCTCAGTGTTGAATTATTTTTGCGGTATTTAAATTTTCTGTGTTTTGTCTTGTATAATTTTTAATAATTTATTACCATATTTCACAAGCTTGTTTATTTGGCTCTTACTCAACACTTATCCAGAATAATATTCTTCCTGTCGGAAATTAAAAATTTTACAGAACGGAAACCATGATGGTAGCACCAAATATTTTGTTTATTCAAACTGTTTTAGAAACAAACACAGAATATTCAATTTGATTTAATTTTCCATATTCACTTAATAAGATTTGTTTTATTGTTCTTAAAAAATGTCTTTCTCTATTTTTTTTAAAAAAAATCAAATTATATATTGTTTTTTTTTGTCAATTTAAAAATATAATTATATTTTAATCTAATATTTATTCATTAAAATTCGATCAGTAAAATAGGTTGTGTCCAAAAATAGGCATTTTTGAAAAAAAGTTGGTGACAATACAACAACATGTAGAGACAAATTTGTGATTTATAGTAAAAATATAAAAAAGTATTAACTAATACTCTAATATGTTTTTCAAATCATTACTTAATAATATTAACATATAAATTTTATTGCCTATAATATTTCCAATCTATACTTAAATCATAGTCATTAAATTTGGAAATTATTTGTTGTGCATAAAACCATGAATAAATCAAGCTAAAACGGTATATTGAACTTAAAATTTTAGAATCTATTTATAATTTAAAACTCTGATTCAATAATTATATTAGTAAATTGTATTTTTAATTGTATTTCACGAATTATATACATAAAGAAATTTGACTCAAATTTTTTAAAAATTAACTTTTCAGCTATTTGGTGCTATCAAAGAATTCAAAATTGTTAGTTTGAAGATAAAAATAGTGTAGGGATTTTATGAAAAATATGTATGTGAAAAAAATAAAAGAAAATTGATAACAAATGCTTTTTTATTAAATTTAAGCGCTACCTTTGAGCGACCATTCTTTCAGAGGACTTTGCTTCAATGCATTTTGTCTCTGGCCTTTTTAAAATTGAGTAGTATGATAGGGTTGCTGAAAATTTTTTATTAAAATACAAAATGATTGTTTGCTTTTACATGATCTTTTTTTTACTTTTTTAATTTTCTGTTCCCCATAAATATTTTTTAATTAAAGTATTTTTTTTTGACTCATCGAACCGAGACGACAAGTGATGGATATTTAATTTGTATTAATAATGTTTGAAAATTAATTCTATTAATGCAAGAAAAAATCTAAAAGTTTTAAGTTTTTGCATTGAAATGCTGTTTTTACTAAAAAATATTCCAGGAAATATTCTATATTAAATTTTTTATTTAGAAATTCTTGAGACTTATTAATGTAATAATTTGAAAAACTGTACCCAAGAACATAAAATAAAAAAAAATTATTGAACCTAATACAATCAAATAAAATGTGTTTTTCACGTTTTTTCAATTTTCTATTTATGTTTGTTTATATGCACATTCATTTTCCCACACATAATTGTGGTTAAACTTTTCTTTCAAGATATATAATTTGTGATATATTAGAAGTCATAATGAGTTTATTGGGGATTAAAAAAATTTTATGATGATATTAAATTTATGTTCGAATGCATCTGATCATTCATCAATCTGTTTCTCGGGACATTTATTTGAAAACAAAATTTTAATTCAAAAATTGGGTTTTATTTATTTTATTATTTGTATATTAATTCGACAAAATGATACCTTTTTAAAAGATAAAAAAACTTTGTAATCAATTTTTATATTTTTTTTAATTCCAATTAGAGATTATTATGAAATGATTTAATAGCGTTGGTTTTAACGTCGGTTCCGTCATTAACAAATTCATATTAATGAAAAACAATTTGTATGTATATACCAATCGTCCTTGCTCATTTTTGATTTTTATTTGTATCATATAATAGTATTTATTGTGGCTCGACAGTTTTAATTGTTATCAAGTCTGTGATTTTCAATAGATTAAGTGATTCAAAATTTTAAAGATTCGTTCACTTCAAACACTCTAGCTATACGCAAGGAATCTGTTCTAATTATGATAACAGACCAAAAAATTTTTAACTTAAAGTTAAAAAAAAATCAATTTGGAGATATGCTTGACGTTCCAAATTTTTTATTTTAAAATTTCAGAGGGATAAATTTTATTTAAAAGTTTTCAACATCCTATTGACTGATTTAGTTCAGATCAGAACAGTTTTTGAACTTTTATGGAATGTAAACGCATTCAAATTTTTTTAAAAATCTTAAAAAGTTTAAATATTAACATTAAATATTGAAAAAAATAATTCTCTCGCTAAAAAATTTTATCTCACAAACAATTAGTATTTATGAAACTACGTGTAAACGCATCAAAATTTATTTATGTGTTAAAAACCTTTTGAAATTACACATTTAAAAAAATTTGTTTTCTTTTAATATAATTTATACCGATAGAATTTTTGATAATATATTTCTTTGAATTTAAATTTTTATAGTAACAATACTATCCGATGTCATATGTAGTTTTAATAATTTTTTTAAAATAATTTTGATTGATATAGAAGAAAAGTTTGAGGATTAATCCAATTAAAATATGCCACGTTTGTTAATATATATTCAATCAGAACTATAAAATAATCGACAATCAAAGTTCTGTATAATTTAAATTTGCAGAAAATTGCCTTCATTTTTAACAAGAAGGTTGAATCCAGATAAAAATAAACACCCTTTCCGGTATAAATATATGGTTCGTTTTTTTAGATTTCATGAGAAAAAACATTTAATTTCCAAAATTTAGCTATAGTATTCAATATATGTGTTCGTGAATTTTTCAATTGTGGTATATGATGCCATAAAAATCTATAATTTTGTAATTCACACATTGACACATAAAAAAACAGTCTATTTAAAAAACATGTTTTAAAAGGTAGAATTTATAGTTTAAGATCAAATTTTTACACAGTGCTTGATCCATAAAGCAAAAAAAATTAATACAAACTATTTTAACACTCATTATAGGGCATTATTAATGGTAATTTGCGTTATTATGTTAATTATAAATAATTTTTCTTTTCCACATTTTTCGAAATATATTTTCAGATTAATCATGATGATTTTTTGTGTTAAAAATGTAAAAATTATTTATTTCTGTATGATAAAATAGATATTAATAATTTATAGATCTACAAACTTATCTGCTAACAATATTTATCAAAACTCGTAATATTGAATAATGCATAAAATACACAAATATGCAAAAATTTGCAAAATCTGATTTGATTTACAAGAAATTTACTATTTTAAACATTGAAATACATTTTTACTCTGTAATTTTATATTTATTGTAGTGGAAATGTTTGACTATGCCAAATTTTTTTCGAAAACAAATAACTGATAAATGCTGAATTTGAAAAATTTTTATTCATATAATAATCATTCATAAACAGATGCTAATTTTTTTAGTTTTTTAAAAAATGCATATCAATAACATAATTATCTTAAAATACAAAAAATACAGCAGAATTTTTCATATAGAAAGCAATATCTGATATCGAATGACAAAATTTTTAGATCACGAATCGATTTTTTATAAATATACCTATATTTCAAATAAAATCTTTTATTTTGTTCATGAAACCTTTAAAACATAACTAGTTTTATGCGCAACAGTATTTCTATATTTAAATATACTTATAAACTATAATATAGTTTTAATTTTTGCTATTTTGATTTTAAATATGTTCTTTTATGTTTGAAACCACACACTAATTTAACACAGATGACAACAAATTTACAAAAAAATAACATTTTACAACGTTTAAAAAAACAGAACCTATGATCCTGAATTGTAACAAAAATATTTTTATGACACAATATATATATATACTGAAACAATTTTACACTAAATAACATAATATGGATTTATCAAACATTTTATATTGTGAAATGAATTACTATAAACAATGAATATAAAATTAATCTTCATGAATTTTTGCAGGTGTAATTTTAAAATTTTTTCATTATTTAATAAAATTTACAAGAATTTTTAAATTTTCTAATGTTATCTAAATATTAAAGCTCATAATATAATATATTTTGAACCATAAAAATATATTAAAATACAATTTAGACATTACAAAATTTAATAAATATATTATAGGCGTTAAATAGTTTAAAAAAAATTATAAAAAAATTAGTGATATAGAAAATATAGAAGATGTATAATTTTAAAAGCAAAAAACAAAAATATACGGTATATCAATTTAATGTCATACAAAAACAAAAAAAAACAGGCAAGGTGTAAAATCAACAAAAAGTTTTTTTTTATCATTAAGTGATTTTATTTGATGTCAAATTGACATTACTACTTTTTTATATTTATATTGAAATTTATCAATAAAAACTGTTTAGGATCCACGATTAGTATGCTTCAAAAGTGAAAAAAAACAGTTTTTTGTTTTTGTTGTTTACTATTTAATTGTTTTTATTTGGAAATTACTTGCAGTGTATTTTAATTAGTTATGTGAGTGTGTTTATAGCTCATTATCCCAAAAAAAAAGATTTAGATCACATCGTAATCTTTTATTTGAAAGAAGAAATCAGATGATAAGGAGAAAATTGGTTTTTACACAATACTATTACCGATAATCGTAAATATTTTTATTTTAAGAAAAAGTAAATAATATAAAGAATGTATTCGCAAAAAATTCTTTTTTTTTGATTAATTAATAACACCAACGCTTCAAACATTTATTCATGTTTTATTCAAATTTTTGTGTGTTTAAAATAAAATCAATACAATTTACAATCAAAAATTCTAATTGAGATTAAAAAATATTTATGATCATATAAAACCTATTAGATGAAATTATATATTTCTCGCTTTTAATATAAAAGCACTCAAATTTCATTCGTATAAAAAATCAACAAAATTTTTAATATCTGTCAATCGAGTCAAATTAAATTTTTGTGGATAGTAAATATCATCTATTGAATTTTTAATGGGTTTAAGTCATATTGGGGAAAAATATATTTTATAATACGATTTCTAAGTAAAAAAACATGTAAACATTTTATTGTTTATCTATAATTGTATTTATATTGCTATTCTTACAAAAATATGTTCTTATCGCATATTGTATGTATCTTTTATAATTTTTTTTCTATTTGTATGATATGTATACTTGAATATTTATAGTTTTAAAACCCATATTGTTCTTTTCTATGATCTTTGTTTCTTTAAACCTTGGTTTAACGCCACTTGACTACAATAATATGTTTTATAATTTTATTGTCACTTTATACGTATTTAGATCGATTATATTCATTTTTTATTTCATTTTGTTTAGATTGTGTATTCCAATCTAGTTAATATTACAATTTAACATAATAAATTACTAAAATGTATTTCAATTGATTACCATCTATCGAAATGTCTTATAATTATCGTTTTTTGCTTTATAATGGGATCAATTGCATGGATTGAGTAATGCGAACTTGTATATTAAGTATATAATAGAGGTTTGTATTTTTCTTTCGAGTAAAAATTATTTAATAAAAAAAGGCATGATAAATTATTCGAATAATTACAAAAATTTGAAATGTGTTTATCTAATAAGATCAAAAGCTAGAAAAACAAAATCTGATATATGTAATGTAAATAATAACATATTATAAATATAAAATTTATAACTCTACAAAATTTTAATAAGAATTAATCAGAAATAATTTTTTTAATAATAATAAGTTCACAAAAAATAAACAGAATATTGTGTTTGTAAAATATAAAATTTCGGTACAATATGACATTTAAATTAATGATTCAATTCAATATCAATTCCTGAAAAACATCTTTATATATTGTGTTAAAATTCTCAATTGATATTAAAAAATATAATGTTTTGAATTTAGTAAAATATAAGCAAAGGGCAACATTAGACGAATATTCTGTCTTTTTCTCAAGTTAATTTATATTTAATCTAATTGATTTAATATATAGATGTATATAAAAAATAAATATTCTGAGTAGTGATGATATAACAAGCCCGTGCTGGGAAATGATTTGATTAAAAATTTGCATTTAACATATATTTTCATATAAAGATTTAACTGTTTTTATGTGTAAAAAACGTAGTCTGTCAATCAAGATGTCGAGATTTTAAAATTTCTTTTTTAAAAAACCACTTGCATTACACTATATCTGTAAATAATCATAGCATTTTTCAGTGGAAAATATACATTTAAAATTAGAAGAATGTTTTTTTATAGAATTTTTATAAATAGTATTATGAATAGTCAATATAGGCAAATAATTTTTAGGTTATATTTATGTTAAATTTATGCAAGTAGTTAATAAATGTTGATTTTAAAAACATATAAAAGAATAGTTTATCTAATCACTAATTTTCTTCCGATATTTTTTGCAAAATACATTATATTTTTAATCGATGTTAAAATGGAACCATAAAACAAACAAACAATCTGTGTTTTTTGTTGTTTTTTTACATTTTTTCGCACTCTTGATATATGCTATTTTCTTTCATTTAGAGTATTCATGCCAAAATTTTTACTCATTTGCACAATTCAAGCAATAAATTGTTGGAGAAAAAAACATTTTTTGACTGTATTTTTCTTAAGATATCTCTGTGGATGTTTCGGTTCTTTAGAAAAAAATCAAGAAAAGATATTATTGCATCAAATTCACAAGTATCTGTTATATTTTGCACGTTTTTTCGATCCAATGGATCAATAATTCTTAATAATTTTATTTAATTTTTTTATAGAAAAACCACAATCATCGGAAAATTTTATTTTGATTGCAATATATATTCGGTGAGAATAATGTAGATCAAAAATTCTATTTATTAGCAGGGTATTTCAGAAGTGTGAATATATTTTTATTTGTGATATAAATATTAAGCTATTTAAACAGTTTTTGGTAGTGCTTTTTTTAGAAAAATGTATACAAACTTATTAAAATTTAGCGGATTGATACAATAGTATCTTTTAACTAAAGAAACCCAAAATGTCTTAAGTTCATATTTTTGTGAAAAAACATAATATATATATATATATATATATAAAATTTATTTTCTAAATGTACAAATAGCTTTTATAATTGTTTTTTTGTATTTGTGATGATATTCTATAGACGGCGACTCTTCACGAATATCTTGGTTGTTCGAAGTGTAGGATTTTTGTTTATGCATATAATATAAAATAACAGTAACAAATATCTTCAAATATGTTTCAAAAGAATAAAAATTTGTAATTAATAGCTTTTATATTTATTAATAATATTCTTAACACATCCTTTATTATATATTGTTAACTGGTTTCTTCTTTTGTTTAAAATGTTTATAAAATATATGTATATATGGGTTAATCAAGTATTCTTCTGAGTAACCTATTAATCATTCCCTGTTCTGGTAATAAAAGATCTTAGCCTCACAAACGTTACACTTAAACCGTTTAGGCTGATGATCAGTGTTTTCTCTCATAATACTGATTACTTAAATAATAAATCTTGCAGAATATAAAATTGTGCGTTTTTTTATAAAAGAAAATTGAATCAAAAGTTACCAAAAACAAGACTTTAATATGTTTACAATTATAACAAACATTGGATTTTCTAAAAAACATTAAAGTAAATTCATAATCTTTATATTAATTTTAATCTTTTTAGTTTTGTTTTAAGCATACCAATTTTCTAATGGATAAGAGCTATACCATATTAATATAATTTGAAAAAATTACCACAAGAAAAAAAGTTTTTTTTAAAATTTTTATAAGCAGTTATTTATAAAGAATAAATTAATTATAAACTTATTCTAATATTTTTTTATAAATAATAACATAAATAATGTGGTATAATATGCCACACAAAACCTTTATTAAATATTCTAATAAAATAAATGTTTAGTTTGGAATAGAAATTAGAAAATAGAAAAAATAAAACAACATTTAACATTTTTTTACAATATTAGTTCTAATATACATTATTTCCTTTTAGTGAACGTGATCATCAAAGAGATAACAAAAATCACAAAAGGAATTAAAATTTAAAAGAAAAATAATAGAAGAAGAGAAGAAATGTTCAATATATTTAGCAGTAGTATTAATAGCAATAGTAATAGTGTCAACTTAATAATAGTAGTAATAAAAATAGGGAAAGGGTAGTTATTTCAATGACTTCCAAAATAATAATTTAAATAAATATAATAGTAAAAAATGTTTTAGCGTTCTTAAATTTTATTTTAAATATACTAATGTCCCTGTGTTACAGGACAAATAACTTTTTCTATTTTATTGAATTAATTTATTTTTAAATACTAATGAAAATAAATACATTTATTATAAAGTGTTCTATCCTGTAGAAAACAACAACTTCATATCAGTAAACCGGATTCTTTGCACTAAAAACACAATATATCAATATCCACATCATTCAAAGTTTTTACCATCTTTAAGGAAAATTTTTACACTCAACACACATCTCTTTAGCTTCGGAAAACTACAAGCATTACCATAGCAATAAGTTGTGGACCACCCCAATATTAAGCTTTAACGCATTGATTACCAGACATCGACAAAAGATTTTTCACGTAGGTACGCTTCAGGAATACTCTTTTGAGCGGGTGCTACAATGTTGCTTCTACCTCTGTCAGAGAGGGGCTACTTAAAGGTTTACTCAGTCAAGAATTCATCGTCATGTTTTCTCAAGGAAATTCGTTTTTAGTGGGTGAAGTTGGTACACACCAAAGCTGTATGGAGGCTTTTCACCATGGCAACAACGATCGATTCAATGTGTGAGACATAAGCCACCCTTTCAAAGCGAATCACCACGGGTTTGGATTAAAAATCAATTTATTAATAGACTTTTATTGGCATAAAAATTCTAATAAAAAAAATTATGTTTTAAAATTTGATCAATTAAGCATTTTTTTCTTTGACTAGCTTTGTTAAATATTTTTGGGATAAGACTTATTTTTATTCTTTCTAAATTTTTGATTTTTTTTATTGAAACATAAAGCTTTTTTTTCTCTATAATCGGTACATTTTTAAAGTTTTTTAAAAATTTTAATTCATGACAAACTATAAAAAATATTGGAACTAATTACTTTTTTATAAATTTTTATCTTTTTACTTTTGAGGTACAATTTTTACAATTATTTATACAAAGAAAACTTACTTTTTTTGCAATTCATTATCATCATTTTTCGTTTTAAATAGCGCAGAAGTTCGATTATATGTCTAATTATAAGAATAAAACATCATTTAGTGAATTTTAATGTGTTAAACAAGTGATTTGATATTAGACTATTGTCTAAACTAACATATTCATCAATTTTTTCTTTTTTATATGTTTCGTTTTATTTTTAGCCTTATATATTTATTTTTACTTATATTTTATTATTAGCAAACAATAATTTATTTTAAAGAACGATAACATTTTTTTATTTAGATCAAAAGTATGTTTGTTGTGTTTTTATATAAATTTAGCATTTATGGTCCAAATTTTCTATTCTCACCTATTTTTATAACGAGAATTTTTTGTAATGCCCTTTTGCTGATATATGTAACAATTCGTGACCTGTTATAATACAAATATATTATTCAAAAAACTAAAATTTAGAAAATTTTAATGTTTTATAATTTATACTGTTAGATTGAATATGTCTTTTCATATTAAAATACTTCATATAAATGCTTTATTAAAAATTAATTGTATTTTACAGTTTTTCTCGTCATGGTATAATGCAATCCAGTTTATAAAATAGTTATTATGAAAAATAAAATATATTTAAAGGTATTTTATGTGTAAAAAACAACATATTAGCTTTTGCTGCTTTTAAACTTGTTAAATTGTTGCATATGATTGCAGATGAAAGAAAACTAATATAAAATTTCATTTAATTTTTTTGTGTCTAACAAAAAAGAACGTAAAAGAAAATAGTTAATTTTTAAATACAAATTATATTTTTTAAAATAATTAATTACTGTAGTGAACTACATAAAAGTGTAATTGATGATTATTATCACCCACTTTCCTCAATAATCCCACTCTTTTATGCCATAAACAAAGATATGAGTACACCTTATAATAGTGCCCTTAGAAAATCTATGGGATAAGAAAGGAAGAAAGAGTACGAAGCGGCGACCAGTGACCACACGGGGACAAGTTTTAAAAAAATTACTTACCTAGATATCCTCCTATTTATAATAATTCTCTTTATTTATTTTTCATGAGCAATGCTCACCGATTACTTGATGACATTCCGCAATGACATTTTTCTCGTTTTTATAAGATATATTTAGTCATAATTTTTTGATTATAAAAACAATATATTGTAACATATTTTCCAAAAAATATAAAAATCATATCAATTCGAACATAAAATCAAAAAAAAACTGTTTATGTATTTTTAGTTTTTTTACCTACTTTTATTATCATGGGTCACTTAATTGACACGGAATCGTCCCAGGCACGTCACATTTAATAAAATATATTTTAAAAAAATAAAAAATATGAAATAGCGTTTGCGCTGTATCAATGTGTTTTGGTTTAAAATTAAGTTTGGATGAAAAATATTAAATATTTAATCTTACAGAATAACAAAAACATATAACTTGAATAGTAATAGAAGACTTCGTTATTTTTAGATACTGGGTTTAATAATTAATAATGTTTTTTCTTTTCATACACTATATATTTGAATACAAATGAACAAAATTTGCGTATAATATGTCTTAATAAAAAAAACAATAAAAGCATCTATTTTTTTTAAAAAAATCATACGGATCTAATGTTGTAATTATTGTGTCGCAATTTGTGCGTCAAGGAATTCTGGCGGGATTGAGTAGATCATTGAAATCAAAATTAAATGCAATAGACCAATCATTTTCTTGCAAAAAAATTACGCAAAAATCACCAAAAAAAGTAATTTAAATAAAACTTCAATAACTCTAGTTCTAACAAGAATATGGAAGATAATAAGCCTAATATACAAGCATAATAAGAAGAATACACTATGAGCCAAGAAATTGGAAGAATTTAATTGTTTAAATTATTATAAAACATTTTTTTATTTTTATATTGGTATTAATATTTTAAATGCACATACACTGTCAATAAACACTTATATATCCTTTTATTTGAAATTTAAATAATAGTTTTTTCTTTGCTATAAATTAACATACAATTTTGTTAATAATGGGAAAATACCTCACAAATTTAAAAAACAACCGAATTCAATTCAACATAAGCGAAATCGGAACCGCTTTTAAGAATATTTCATGGCTTAAATTATCTGTTTAAAATTTGTGCGTTTAATTGGTAAATTTTAAAAGATACGGAATTTATAATTTCTAATAGAATAAAAAAAATATGTTATTATATTTTTTTATACTATATCTATGTTTAAATTGATAAATCATTGTTTAAATGTTTTGTTTGTTTAATAAACTATGTTTATCTTAAATAATTTACTAATCAATCAGATATAAAAATAGGATGGAAAGAAAGATACTATTTACATTTTTTACTATTTTTAATTATACACTAAATTATTTTTATAACTAAATAACATTCTTTATCTTAAATTATTTGAATATTATATAATTTTACGGTTTAAAACCTTTCATTGATTTTTTTTGATCGAGCAATTATTTAAACTGTTTTGTGCAGATTTTACCACGATTAATATATCTTTTATTGTTCTTGTAATTTACCCTAAACATAAATAAATAAAAATAATCACGCAATAATATTTATTGCTGAAAATTTTCTATTTATAATTAAATAATTTTTGACCAAAAAAAGAGATATTTTCTTAATTTATTTTTATTTTAGAATAAAAAGTCAATTAAATATTTGAATTTCATTGTTATATTCTATGGTTAAATATAATTTTTTCATTGATAGCCCCAAGAAATGAACTTTAAAGAAATTACACTTGATGTAAAAACACCGTTTATAACGAGTTTTTTATATCTAATTTACAGTATACGGCAGAATAGAAGACTTCAAAATGTTCAACCATTGAAGCGAGAGCTGTTCTCATTCTTGACAGTCTTAATGGTGGTTCACAATATAATTCTTTGTATTTTCAGTTTAGTGACATTTATAAATACGTTTCCTGTTATTTATAAATCTTTGATGTATAAACCATTATTTTATTTTATAAATGATCCAAAGAAAGAAATGCTTTATAGATTGGAGTATTGGATTTGGATATTTTATGTATCCAAAATATATGAAGTAGTTGATAGTATTATTTTGCATGTTAACAAGAGACAGACTTCGTTTTTGCAAATGTATCATCACGCAGGAGCCATAATTTGTTGTTGGATGTTATGCCGGGCTAATACGCATTTGGCATGGATTTTTGTAGTACTGAATAGTTTTATACATACAATAATGTACTTTTATTACATGCTAACCACTTTAAGATTTAAACCGAAGTTTAAAAGAATTATTACTAGAATGCAAATAGGTCAATTTGTGATTGGAATTTTATTGTTATTTGTACATACATCTTCTCATCATCAATGGAGCAAAGACAAAAATACTAGGCAATTCCAATTTTGGACATTTGGTCTTAATATCTTTTATGTGGCAACACTTTTTTTGTTATTCAGAAGATTCGAAAAGAAAACATACACCAAGCATAAAAAACAATAATTTATAATAAATTGAAGTCAGATAGCGAAATTATACTACAAATTCGGATTTTGATTAATTTTTTTTTCAAATTATCTATTTAGAGATCTTTATTTGTTAGTAATGTTTGTTAGCCAATGTACCCCGGATTTTGCAGTAGAAAATATAATGTTTTATAAGGCTATGCGCCTTTTTTGTACTGCTATGCTATTAGATTGTATAAAAATTAATTTATTGTAATTTAGGTTCTATTTTTTTTAACATATGGTCTATTCAAATTACATAAAATATCTTATATTTGAAAAAAATACAGAAATATATATAAATTTCAAAATTATTTACATGTTTTGTCATTTGATAGGCAATAGAACAAAGCTAAAAATGAAATATATATCAAAATACCTGACAAAAACGATTATGTATATCAATGGTGTATTGAAAATGAAAATCAATAGCTAATTAGAAATTTATCAAATATAATTATTGTGTTCTTTACATAGAAACAACAATATGGTTGAGTCCACATAGGATATGTTGGTACACATCAAGTACCACATTTTTTATAATCTATAAATTAATATTTTTTAATAAATATCCTTCTTCAAAAAAAACTAATTATTTAATTTTCTAAAAATGAATTACAATTACGACAATGCCCAAACTAATGGCACGATAAAGAACCTGAAGTTTTAGCGAGCAGGTTCTAGGAACGGGAAAGCCGGTGCAGAGCAAATGAAAGTGGCAAATTATGTTTATCACTGCTCGTTACTGGAAGAATACTTACGGATAGGCCGCATCCCGATGTACCACCACAATAATGAAAAGTAGATAGGGTAATCACGCCGAAATTTTGCATTAAAGGTTTTTTATTGATGTAAAAAAAATAACTAAAATGGAATTTTTTGAATAACTAAAAGTTAATTGCTTCTTTAATGAAAAAAGTATGCTATTATTGGTTGAAGAATAAAAAACTTTAAAGTTTTAAAATTTACATATAAGTTTTACTTATTTTGTTATTCAAATGTATGTTTTATTAAATGAGTTCCTTTTCCCGATAGTAAGAAAGCATTTTTAACCAAGAATTTATTTTATAATGAAAGATTTCTTTTGAATTTATTGCAGAAATATTGAATAAATTCCCAAATCTAAAATAGCCTTTAAAATCTACACATTTGAATAAGTTAAAATTTGTAGTATTTTAACACCTTTTTTATTAAATAAAATTTAACTTTTTAATTGTAAATTATATATAATGGGATGCTCCCAATTTAGAAAATTGGTCTGTTTCTGATTTGTTTATTTATGTAATTTTATTATGGAAGTTGTAAAAATTTACATTTTTAAATATTATCTATTATGTTAATAATTACTTAAATTCGGTTTATTTCTTGCTATTCATAAATCTGGAATATTTAAAGATTACCATATTTTTGATTATTTTAAATCAAAAAAATAATATCTCGTGACAATTGCAAATATGATATTAATATAGTTTAAAAAAGTACTTCTGTTAATAAAAAACGTTTCTTACATATATAAGTAAAAATAAAAAAATGTGGTAATTTCTGAAGGTCGTATATGCAATAAAAATCAAAGTTTTTTCAAAAAATATGCTACATATATGGGTTGTTTGTTTAAAGTGGAAATCATCTACTATTTTTTTTTCAATAAAGTACTAAATATTGTAAGAAAAAAAAATGTATCTTGATGATTTTTATACTTATTTTTTAATTTAAAGCCCAATGACTATGCAGTATATTAGGTTAAGACATGTTTTAAGTACGAAAATAATTGATTTCATCATAAAAAGATTCTTGTTTTTTCTTCTCATCAAATATAATAAATTTTCTTATAATTATTTTATTTATGAACACAATCGAAATTAAACATTACTTTAAAAAAAGCAACACATGTTCTAAACAAATCAATAAGATTTTTAAAAACAATTGAATTTTTAAATCTAAAATATTAAAGATATCCGAACCTTTTCGGAATTTTTTACATTTTTAGAAGCATTTTTAAATTGAAATCACTCTTAAATCAATTACGTTACACGAATGAGTAGGGGAATCGAATAATAGATGAAAAAAAACCTTCATAAAAAACTGACTATAAATGTCTATAACAAAAATTTACAGAATTTAAGAATAAAAATATGAATATAGCAACGAAAAAAAAATTTAATTTTTTTAGGCTATTTTCAAACAACAATGTCTTTGCTAAATTGAATTCCTTAGTTCATATTTTGATAAAACTTTCTTTCTAATCATGATTAAAAATTTATTAGATATACTTTATATTTTATTGCTGTTGTAAATAACCCATATGTTATCGGTCTATCACCGAAGCGATTGACTTACTGCAAACAAAGCAGTCTTTGTTAATCCCCTTTGAGTTCACTAATAACTTACCTACTTATTCTACCTCCTTGTTACTTTTAAAAAATCACATCAAAGTTGCACCTAGGAATAATGTAGAAAAACAAAACGGAAGTACATGAGCAGGAAAGATAGGAACAGGCAGGTACTCGCTGGAAGGCCCAGAGTTACCATGTCAAAATTAATAAATAATCATTTAAACACTCTTTGTAATTATATTCATAACAACTACGCTACAATACACTAATAGACCACCTTTGGAGTATACCACTACCACAAAAATATATATTCTTAAAAAAAGATTAGCTTTGTCTTAATTGATATTTTATCTTTTTTCACATGATTTTATAAACTTTTTGTGAAAATTCTTAGAAATTTTTCTAAATTGTTTATTTGAATATTCAAGATAAAAAAAAGATGATTAATCACACAAAAGTATAAAAAATGAGATCAAAAACAAAAAATTCTCTGTAATTGACATTAAATCTATCAGTGTAAGCTAGGTAAATGGAACTAGATGATTACCAAATATATAAATATTAAGCATTTTACAACCGATTAGAATAGGGTAGACATAAAATCCCGGAAACATTCATAATTAATATATATCCTTGAAAAGGTAGACATATCAAGTATAAATTGATTAATGCCATTTTATTATCATCTCCCTCTTTTATTGTGATCTTCAATAGACGAAGTTTTTTTTAATCTCGTCTTTCGTTTTTTTAAACAATAGTGTATAAAGTTGCAATATTTGCAATAATATTTTAACAAAAAAACAAAAAGCATTTCTTCAAATAAAATATGATTTCATTATGTTATAAATTTAAAATACTAATTTGTTCAAAATATAATATTGAAATAAAAAACTGTTTTTTTTTCAGACTAAAAGACACATACATGATTTATTTGGATTAGTATTCATTCTTTTTTCAAAATAAATATTTTAGCAAAAAATTTTAAGATAAAGGAATATCTCAAATAAAACACCTAAACTTTAAATTGAAAGCGTTTGGGATAATTGTAAAAATAACAAAAAAATATCCGGGCATGAACGAATTATTTATATTTTGGGAATAGAATAGCTTATAGCGAGTTAGGAGTGGGGAATGGCTTCGATCATCGCTTAAACACTAACAAAACTTTGAATCTTAATCTCGGATTTTAATCGC
This sequence comes from Edhazardia aedis USNM 41457, assembly GCA_000230595.3. Classification (NCBI taxonomy): domain Eukaryota; kingdom Fungi; phylum Microsporidia; family Culicosporidae; genus Edhazardia; species Edhazardia aedis. Next base: position 688,743 of record AFBI03000001.1, on the reverse strand, counting down.
ATATTAGTAAATTTTTACCCTTTCGTTTCTATATAATAACCTGTTTTCCTAAAAAATAGTGATTACGTGGATAATAGCATAAAAATTAGGAAATCGTTCAAAAAAATTATTTTGTCGTCTTTTGTTCTAATAATGTTATCATTATCTTTATTATCAAGAACTCTCTCTTGTATAAAAAACATATACAGTAAATATGTTTTTATGTTATGTAGAATTGTAAATCTTTTTTTTATTTATTCCTTCCCCAAATTTTTCTATATAACCACAAATATATATAGAAAAGAGAAAAAAATCTGCAAAGTTTTCTAATTTTTTCTTTTTTTTATGTTTGTTTTACTTCAACTTAAACATAAAAACATATAATGTATAGTCATATATACCCTAAACACATTTTAAATTATTTTTATACTACACAGGCATATGTTTTTAACCATATGAATAAAATATATTATAAAAAAAATTTGGTACATGATTCACTAAAAATATCAAGTTTTAACATGTTCAGTAGAAAAATTCCTAATAAATAAAAAAACTATAATTTATAAATATATTTACGTCTGTATCTTTATTAGTTTTCATAGTTTTACTATAAAATTAATAAGTTTGTAAGTTTTTATTTTTAATACAATTTAGGCCTTAATTCTACCTTTTTTTATTCAAAAATTATTATAATAAAAAGAAGAAAAAATACATTAAAACAGATGTTGTAAGATTCTTGTTATTAGGATAGTATAAAAAGGGGTTTATATAATTTACTGGTTAGGTATTTTCTCAAAAGATAGATGAAATGCGATAAATGCCATAATAATAAAAAACTGGTTATGTACAAAAAATTATTGACTAGCATGCATAAAAATGCATGAACGCATATGGCGAAAAAATATACTTTATTCGCTACATATTAATAACTTACTTGATTTACATAACCGATCGATGAAACAAATTTGCGAATAGTAATAAATTTTGGAAATATAAAATATTCATATAACATAAAAAACTCTTAAAATGCTGACTTTGTGCTATTTATATGGCTTATAAGCTTTGAAGCTCTGGTATCTTTAACCTGATTTTTAGAATAAAAATCTTGGAGCACCAGAAACGAATATACAATTCTAATTACATAATGAAGATGATAACAAAAACTTATAGGGCAGAGTAGCAGCGAATAGAACTAATTATATATATTCACAAAGTATCTTATATAATAAACATTTTTTGCAGAAATAATATCTAAATAACAGGCTCAAAGACCAATTTCTATTAAAATGAGACAAGTGGCATTAAACAATATAATTTTTTTTAATGAGTCAAAATGATATGATATCACAAGATGTTATGATTATACACATGAAACTGTTTACCACAAATTTACATTTTTCAATTGTGGGCATGTGATGATACACAACTAATTAAATAATTTCATAAAGAGCTCAAGCTATATATAAAAAATAATAAAGGCATATATGTTGTTAAAACACCTCTATTTTTTAAAATATGTGTTGCTAATTCTTTTCAACCGTTTATATATTTTTTAATTTATGACCAATTAAATTTGTTTAATTTTTTTTTAACTTTTTTTGTCATATAAAATTTTGTTGTTAACGTCTCCTAGGAGGAAAATTGAAGATAATTCAAAAATTCGTTGAATTAGAAGTTTACAGTTAACAGTTATGATATAAAATATTATTTAATTGTTGCTAATTAAAAACAAAATATTTAATTCACTTGGAGTACTGCTTAACAGTAAAATAAATATAAACACCAAATGATGTCGGTGTAATTAAATTAAAAGCGTATTCAAATTTTAAGAAACAACATTGATAAAATCCTGTTCAAAAACTACCGTAAAGTTCAATTTGACATTATGCCGAATGAAGCAGCTCTATATTAACCAGTAAATAAGAAAAACAGATAAACAAACACTGCTTGATTAAATAGGTATGAATTTAGTTACATATAAAAACGGAGATATATATATATATATATGTGTGTGTATCTTGTTTATCAACATATGAAAAATAATTTTTGTTTTATTTATATTTTTCGTATCTTATTGATGAATTATCCAAATATTTTTAATTCTATCTTAAAAATATAAATCTAAGTAAAAAATATATTGGTAATATTTATCTTGGCAGATATTTCCCAAGAAAATAGAATAAAAAATTTATAATGGTCATTCTTGTTTATGACCAATATGATGATATTCATATCAAAAAAATAAAATAACTTAATCAAATAGATAAGAAGATTCAATTTTGTTGATAGTTATGTTAGTGAACAAAAAATTATTGATGTAATAAAATATTTATTATATGGTTTGATGTTTGATTCGGATTTTTAGCGAAGGTTTATAAATTTTGTTAGAGAAAATAAATATAGAAGAAAAACAATTAATATTTTTATTTTCTAATTTTTTAATAGCAATTTATTCGAAAATATTAAAAAGATAAAATTGAGAAAAAATATTTCGAAAAAGAATTACTCAAAAAGAAATTGAAAAGAAAAAATTTTATTACAGGGTAAATTAATTTTTTTATAAATATAAGATTCCTTATTTGTGTATCTAACCTTTTTTTTAATATCTCTGTATTTCAAATTGGCCTCTTCTAACGTTTATCACAACATATTTATATTTAGATTCACATAGAATATTTTTTCAATTATTTTTGACAAACAAAGATAATGTTTAAATTATAAGCTTTCTGAATCTGCTATTTCCCTTTAAGTAGTGAATAAATATTTTAAATAAGAATTCAAACACACAATATCAAATATTTTTTTATATCTAATATAAAAATTGTCTTTTATAAACAGTTTTTTATATATTTATTATCAATTGGATTTGATTAAGAAAATAATTTATATACAAATTATTTAATTATATAAAAAAGCCATGAACATTTATTATCAAGTATTATATAATTATATTCTGATAAAAATATTTTATTTATTTTGATAATGATGTTTTTAAACAAACAATTTCTTTTTAAGATAATTACTGTATTTAAGAAAAAAAAATTATTGGCGAGATATTTAATAATTTCATCAATCAAATGAATTATTATTTCTATAGAAGATTCGAATTAAAGTATGTATGCCTTTTAAGAATATAAATAAATCATAAATAAATAATCAAAACCTACCTTTTCCAATATATACAATTAATATATTCTATTTTATTTTATATTTCTTCAAAAAAATTATTTTTCTAAAAAAAAACTGACAAGTATATAATATTTCATAATACGATCACATTTTTAAATAAGAAAAACTGTTTATATATGGGTAAGAAAATTTCACATAAAAAACTTTTATCATAATGCACAAAAATGATTCATTAGAGAGATTATAATAATTAAACGTGTTATCACAGACAGGTGCGAAAAAATTAATAAAAAATTGTGTAAATGAAGTTGCCACGTAACAATTTAAAATTTTAGTATCCGTAACAAAATAGCACAAAACTATTAAAACCGTTTGAGCATTTTGTTTTTTAAAAAAATCATTGATCTATATATATGTTATTTTTATTAATTTATTGTCTTTCTAACTTAAATTTCATTAAAAATCTCGTTTAAATTATAATACATGAGGTTTGAAAAAGAAGAACTCTTAATTTTGAATTTTTATACAAAAGTTGTTTTATGAAGATAGCATTAGAAAACGAAAAAACAGTAAAATAATTATAGTATTACATTATAAAAAATTGTATAAAGAATAGTTTGTATAGCATACTAAATATATTTTGAAGTAGATATTTTTGTTTGTTTGTATAACTTAAAAAATATTTACCATGAAAATTTATATAAGTAAAATTTTATTTCATGATTTAATTTATTGCTAATAAATTAAATAGTATGTATTTTAAGTCATTTCATCTATCGAAAAATCTATGGCAGATTTCTCTATAAGTGAAGGCATGATCTAGAAGAGATACCAGAAAAAAATAATTAAAGCAAAATCAAAAATAACACCATTTTCAAAATCATATATAAAAAATTTGTGAAATATACACCTTTTAAATTTAAGAAGCATTGCATATGTTCAATGTATATCATATGTAAATTAAACCATTCAAAATTTTTTTCACTTAATATTTCTAATAATATTATTATTTGAAATTTTATTTGAAGCATTTATAAAGCATCTTTTTAACTGTTTTTTTTGTTTTTTTTGACTTATCAAGAAATGAATTCGAAAAGAATTATATTAACTTAATTTAGTTTATTTTAGAGAATACAAACAAAAAGTGGTATACATCAGTTGATAAATAAGCTAATCAGATAAGCTTCTAAAAAATATTATTCGAAAAGCGGTTGTGTTTTTAAAAATTTTATTTTATTTAGAACCAAGTGACAATTTCATTATATTTTATAAAATAAAAATCAATTGTATTAATCAAATTAAAGGTTTTTTAAAATTCTACTATTTACATTGAATATGAATTAAAAGCACTTTTAATAAAACTAAGATTCTTGAAAAAGGGTATATTATTCTACCAAAAACGATTTTCAATATGTTTTGATCATAAAATTTCCGTTTTTTGAAAATTATTCCCAATTTATTTTGTGACAAAAAATGCCACTAAAACAAAGTAAAACATATAATGTAGAATATTTACTTCATTTTATTTCAGAATTATAGTTTAGTATGTTTTATTGTATGCATAAAAAATTGATCTCGGAAATTTTATCAATAAAACCATTTTAATTTAAATTTAACAATTGAAATGTCTTTAAATTTGTTTTTGAAGCAGAAAAGCATTTTTCAGCGAATCAAGTTGTATTTTGCATTATGTTTTAGAAAATATAATTTTAATTTTAATTATCAAGAAATTGGTCAACCAAGTTTAAAATTTGTTTTTTAGACTAAAATAATATAAAAAAACGTGAATTATATATTTTATATCGATCGTTTTATTGTATTTTTACCAATTTTTCATTCAAAAAAGATTGAAATGTTACAAATTAGCATGTTAAATTTCATTTCAAATGTAAATGCAACTTAAAAAATTATTTGATTTTATAAGAATAAAAAACACTAATATTAACAAATAAATTTGTTGGTGTAACAGATTTTACCCATATTATTGATATAGCAAAATTGTGTATTGTAAGATTAGTTTTTGTGTATATTTTAATGGTAATATATTATATTAAGTTACAGTAAACGCTTCTGATTAGTAATCTGCTCATTGTTTTTGATATTATTTCTATACTGGAATGAAATAGAAAAATTATTTTATCTAATATCTTTCAAAACAAAATAATATTCAGAGAAAAGTGAATAGCCGCAGTAAAATATAAAATAAGAATCAATGTATTGATATAATTGGTTACAATTCCCGGAACGCCATTTTGATGTCTTTATAACGACAATTAACAAAGTTTCAACTATTTTTTAAAACATATTTCTTATATAAAATTATTGTTAAGCTATATGAAAGGCGTAAGTTTTTTTTAGACATAAAATTACATATACAAATGTTTCTTGATTTTGAAACATTTTTTTTATTTAATTTTGCATTTATTTTTTAATTTGACAAATAGATAATAAGGTTTACTTGCTATTTTAGTGCTATAAATTTTGTTTTAGAAGAAAGTTGTAATTTTTTCAGATCTTAATGAATAGTAATATTTTATGATTAATCATATTAAAAATAAAAAAAAGGTTTATAGTGTATTTATTATGTTATTCATTTTTTTTATACTATATAGCCCCAAATTCTTATATTTCAAATGCTTCATATCAATAAAAATGAGGCTAAAAAACATAAAGCTATTACTTAAAGCATAAAACTTTCCGTGATAGTAAAAAAATCATAAATTAAATTAGACGTTAGTAAAAAGCATAAAATTTGATATGAACAGTTGTATTTCGTCACAGTGATTAAAATAAACATTGTATGATTGGTTTATTTTATCATTTGTGTGTATTTTTTATTTGTGTTTTTGATGGTTTTGATGTTTGAAATTTTTGAAATCTCATTTATTTGATTTGTTTGATTGTTTAGGAGAAGAATGGTTGGATTTCCGGGGACGGCCTCTTGGCCTACCGGACTTACTTAGATTAGAATAAAATTATTATTATTAAAAGACATCTGAACTCGTTTTTTTCATTTATTTACGAAGCTATTTAAGCTTTTTTGTGGTCACATATGACCAATCACTAATTGATCAAAAATGATCAAAAATCAACACCTCATATATCAAGATTATCTTGATACTATGGACCTATAATCCACCAACAGTGATTAAATTTGATCAAAAATTGATCAAATATCAACAACGTCAATTTAACATCAAAACTTCAAAAACGTCAGTTTTTTGCAAGTTTGACATATCTTTAGATAACCAGAAACCAATTATAATCACTTGGTTTTTGAAAAAGACACATTGTCTCCAACTATTATTATTGGTATTTGTTGATGTCATTAATTCTTCGACTTTGATAAGTGAATTATCAAATTGTGACGATTGGTCCAATTTGATTAAAAAAAAGTTTAAATAAGCTATATAAATAAATGAAATATGTTTTAAATGTCTTTAAATTCCTATAATATTTCGAGTGCCAAAAAGTCGGGTCGACCAAGAGGTTCACCGCGTTCATCTAACCTGAACAACAACTCTCATGGTTTATTTTTAAAAATAAACTATCTATTTAAGTTTGGTTATGTTATCATATTTTTTTTATTTTTTTGCTGTTATCATTCTCATAATTTTTTTAAAAACAAAATTAAATCTTACTGCAAGCATTTTAAAATGTAGTTGTTATGTAAATTCATTTTATTTTTTATCAGCATAGAAAATAAAAGATTATTTGTGAGGAAAAAATTGAAATAACATGCCAAACAATATATTTAAAAGGCTTTAGCTTTTTATTTTTACAATAATGATAATTCAAATGATATTCACACTTTGTTAATGGTAGGAATTTTTAGTTTAAAAATTACAAATAGCATGTTGAATGTGACTTATTATTTAATAAAAGGTTTCTTTTGATTTCAACCATCAATTCAAAATTCAAACACTTTAAAAATTTTCTATCTCCTTAATCCGGAGATAGAAAATTTCTACTTCGAATTCACAAAAATTTTATATTATCAAATAAAAATTTCATAAAAACTTTTTAAACTAAATTAACTTTCAAAAAATAATTAATCATAATAAATTGCTAAAAATCAAATTTCAAATATTAAATAAATCACCTATTTAATAACATAAAGGCATATTGATGGCTCAATACTCAACACTCTTAATGGTTTAAATATAATAAAGCACTGATAATATCCCATATTAACGAACATACCTGTTTTATAAAACTGTGGTTTAATATTTTTAAAACTAACAACAAAACACAATGGTAAATGATATATAGAAAAAAAGATTTGGCGAAATTATAGTTCAACTTTATTGATTTCGAATTCTCTATCCTTATTTTTAAGGAGTCTTTATGATTATTCAAAATTTGCTTTTTTTATAAAACACCAATCTAATTTAGTTTATAGTATAAAATTTTAACCGATTCCTGAAAAATATAGTTAAAATTATGCTTTAAATAACCAATAAAACAATTCAATTGGTGAACTAGCTGTATCTTGCTTTAGATTTCAAATATTATGATATATGAAAACATTAAATTATTTGTACAAAATTCAATTATAATTACAAATAATAAAACTTTAAACAAAATAAATTTGCAAGGTAATATATGATTTGAATCAACATATTTATTTTCAAAATTTCCAGCTACAGGCTTGAATGTTTATTTTTCCAATTTAACAGCATTGAGAAATATAACAAGATATATCTTTATGATATTAATTATATTGCTTTTCTCAAGTAAGCCCACTATATATTAAAATTTCATATATAGGAAAAAAATAATATTAAAACACAAAACGACCGATTTGTCCTAAATGAAATTTTCAATGTTGTGAATGTAAAGACAGATTATTAAATTGGAAAAAAACCATTTTTTTCACAATTTTCATTTCAAAAAACTTATTGATTAGTATGGCGATAAAACGCATCGATTAAGGTATTTTTTTATATAAATCCATAAGAAAATTATAATCTATATTACTTAGGATTTCTATTGTTTTTAAAAATAATTTTAGATATGAGTTATCTATTTTTTTCAATCTAAACAGTATAAATAAAATTATGTTTAGCATAAAGTTACATCAAAACACAATGTTTTAAGAAAAAAAGATTTTTTAGAAGTATTGAATCTATGATAGTAATTAAGTATCTGTGTAATTATTACATTTGCTATATTTCGATCTTTAAAAATATTTTTTAGAAAAGAATGCAACTTAATCATTTTAATTTGATTATTTAATAAAAAAAATATAGCAACATATGTTGGTATCTGTATTGATTTTTCTTTTCTTTAGACATATATGTCACAAACAGAACATTTGACATTTAATAAATAGATGTTAATTAAAATTATTGTCTGAATGTTTAATATATTATTTAATTAATTACTGATTTTTAATGTGATTAATTACTAAATTCTAAATAAAAAATTAGAATTAAATAAAATAAAATATAGCATTATAGATTTAATATAAGATATTAATCTTAAATAAAAGAAGAAAAATTTTTTATTGTATTAAATTAATCTAATTTATCAAATAAAAATATTTAAAGGATGGAACTTATGAATTTATGCGATGAATAAACAATGAAAAAATGTATGAACAAAATCGTCAATATTTAAAATATATTTGAATTACAAGATAGGAAAAAAATTTTCAGAAAAAAAGTATAACAATTTAAAGTTATCATAAATAAATACGTATCTAAAACAAATATTAATATCTAAAAAGTATCCATAATTTATTTTACTGTTATTTAATGCAGCATGTTAAGTGATGAGCAAAATAAAATTTTATGTGATTAATTAATTGAATATTAAATTATAAAAAAAACGTAAATATTTTTCCTAATCAGAAAATTGCAAATCTTCTAAATTTTTGCCAATAACAGACTACAAATTATAAAAAATCTAATCAATTTTTTTCAAAAATTGACCTAAATATATACTATAAACAAAAAATTTATAAAATCATATAAATTTCCATAATTTATGCGATTCAAATAACAAATATTATTACTAAAAAAAATAAAATAGCAATTATTAGTGTTGTATGCCAACATACACTAGTGGATACTAATTTTAAAGTGCCCTTTTATGGTAATTTATTTCTGATTGATATTGAACCAGCTTAAATATAATTTAAACTGATTTAACACAATTCAATATAATTGATGTAATTGCCATAAATGAAATACAATAAAAAACTTATACTAAAACTATAAAAGCAATCTTGTTAAAAACAATAAAGAATAAATGTTCTGCAAATTCTTATAATTTTTAAAATAATAAATTCACAAATAACTATAATATTGCACATAATGATAGAGATAAAACCAATTCTATTATTGAATCATATTTAACAAGTAAAGATATATCCGATGGATACCGCAATTAGATTCACAAAAAAAAATATTTTGGCTGTTTTTTAAAAATATCAAATTATATAAATGGTAAGTGAATCTAAATTCGCCGATAAAAAATGATAAAAATTGCAAAATTGAATTTTTTGATTTAATAAGCTAGCTAAAAATTATTTAAATTTATTTTACAAAAACTTTAATCTGAAATTCATTTAAATATATTTTTAATATTCAAGCAAATTTAAATGAAAATATAAGCAAAATGATCTATATTGAAACAATTTAAGTAAAAATTATTTATATCGATTGTTTTATTTTTAAACTGTTTTTTTCCAATGCTAGAGCATAAAGTTTGGAATAAAAATATTATAAAAAATTCAAATACATATGTGTATTAATTGTGTATGATCAAAATTTAAAAGAAAATTAATATTTTTGTAATACACATTTATTGAAAATATTTGCGACTTTAAAAACTAAATTGGTTTTTTAAACCAATCACATTTTCTATTTAAAGTCAATAAACCGTCTTTCACCAATACATTCAAGTCACCTGTCAAAAATTAAAAAATAAATTGCTTATCATAATTATACAAGCATAGAATTTTCGTCTTTAGAACACTTCAAAGACAACAAATATATATATCAATAAAAATACTGGTGATAATAAAAAAAACAAATAAACTAATATTTATAAAACGCCAAAAACACAACATTTTCTATCATTTTTTTTACAATTTTAAAAAAAACAAATCAAATACATGTTGCTCTTTTAGTGTAGGCTTTACCCAACAGTATCATAAGAAAAATTTAATTTGACGTTTATTAAAATATATATTGAGAAAAAATTATAAAACATTCATTTAATGTGTTTTATAAGCTGTAATAATAATCTGAAATATAGTAGAATGATTGCAAAATTAGGAAAACCTTGATATTTTAAATATTGAGAAAAAATTATAAAACATTCATTTAATGTGTTTTATAAGCTGTAATAATAATCTGAAATATAGTAGAATGATTGCAAAATTAGGAAAACCTTGATATTTTAAATATTGAGAAAAAATTATAAAACATTCATTTAATGTGTTTTATAAGCTGTAATAATAATCTGAAATATAGTAGAATGATTGCAAATTTAGGAAAACCTTGGTATTTATAAATTTTGTTATTTTTAAAAGCTAATAAAAACAAAAATTAAATTGCAAAAAACAAAATTTAAAAATAAAATTTTGTGGAAATTGCCGTAAAGTTCATACTAAGGGTATAAATTAAATGTCAGTGTTCAAAAAAAAACGCTGATAAATATTTATTGAAAAAAAATTGAATTCGCTTACTATTTATTAATTTTTTTTTCATATATGAAATATTAAAATAACACTTTAATAATGTTCCTTTTTTTAAATTAATATTTTTCAATCCAAATCATTGTTATCTATTATTTCGTCAATTCTTTTTTCTACTTGATCGATTGATAAACCGTATTTTTCAGCAACTTCGAGAGATATTCCATTTTTTAACACATCATCTTTTAATTCTTTATCTTTTTCGATAGACCATTTTCTATTTAATTTTTTCAGAGGAGGGATGTCATTAACAGATTTTAGTCTTTCAAAAAGTAAAATCTTGCGTAATATTTGTGATTCATTTGTTCCACGTTTTTTCTTTCCTTTTTTTAGATCTTCAACCTTTTCTCTACACATTTTAAGTATATTTTCAATAGTTGGATTTTCAAGAGTTGACCCATTTAATTTTTTATTTTGATCGATAGAATCATTTTTATCATTTTCAGCAACATCATTGAGAGTATCTTTGTTCTTTTTTCTGCGTTTATTGCGTCTTTCTTTTGTTATAACTAGATTATCAGAAGATTTTGTCTCGGTTAATGGCTCGCCTATAATATTTTGAGTTGTTGGATCTGATTTTATTTTTTCTTCTGGATTTATTGTAGTTTCCAAGTTGTTTTGAGACTTGTCTTCCTCAACAAACTCAGATATACATTCTTTTTCAAGAGTTTTAGAACTCACAGATATCTCATCCACAGATATCACGGCAGAATCATCTTTCTTGGTAACATTACTTTCTTCACCAACCTTTTCCCTATCTAATATATTTAAATCATTTTCATTTGCAAAATTTTGTGTCTGAGCTTCAGTATTATTTTCAGAAATTTCAGCAGCGTTTTTTTCTGAATTCTTTTGTGTTTTTACAGCGGTGAACTTAAGAATTGGACCGTCTCTCTTAATTGTTATTTCTTTTTCACCAGAAGAGTTTGCATTTTTATTATTATCCATTGAAATATTATTTATTTCTTCAGTTTTATTAGAAGAGTTAGCGGGTGTTTCATTGTTTGATAGTACAAATTTTTCATCCTTGAAAGTATCAGATAGTTGTATTCCATAATATTGAGCGATAAACATTCTTATATTTTCTTCGTTGTGCTCGTTAACGCCACCGAATGTTTGCAAAATATTTTTTATGATATCATCTTTTGATTCTTTTTCATTCTTTTTAAGAAGACCAAGAACAATTTTTCTAAGTCTAAAATTGAGATCATCGTTGTGTTTTCCTTTAAAGACATCGTTTGCACCACTAAAATAATTATCATATCCATTTTGGAGTGTCCAGTTTACAATTCTTTTGTCATCTTCGATGCTGAATCCTCTTTGCCTTTCGATATTAACTATTCCTGTGTGTATTGATTGATTCTGCCTAACCAAAAAATTCAATATAAAAACGAATTGAATCCTTAGTAAAAACGCTTCAGCATATTTTTTGTAAATATCTGAGTATGTATTGAAGTATTTTTTGTTATAATCTTCTTTGAGAAGAGTTTCGATTTTGAGCTTGAAGTCGTCTTGCTGCTTAGATTCGATGTGATCAATAGCAAATTTGGTGCATTGACAAAGATATTTGTGAACATTTTTTATATTCTTGATTGTACTCAAAGAATTAATGCCCTTTTTCAAGACATTTAAAAATATAAAGAGATGTGCGTTTTCATTAGCCGAAACGACACTTATTATAGAAGAGGAATCTGTTTCAAGTTTTGAATTCTGAGATTCTGTTGGTTCGATGCCATCGCAAGATGCAATATTTTTCAAACTATCTTCATCTATTTTATTAGAATTTAAACTATTTGCACCTTGAGTATTTTTAATATCAGCACTACCTGTATCAACTGTTTTTTTAATATCATTATCTACTTTTTCATTTATTTTAGAATCGACGATTTCATTTTCAAAAATAACGGTTTCAGATTTTTCATTTTCAATGTCAGTTTTATTTTCAACATCGATGCTTTCAGATTTATCAGTTTCATTGTGAGATAAATTTTCATTTTTTAATGTGACATTGATTGGCTTCTCTAAATCTTCATTTGTTGTGCCTTGAGATTCAACATTTGAATTCAGATCGCATGATTTTTTAGGTTCAAGAGACATTGATGTGTTTTCAGGCGTAAATTCTTTGATTTCATTTTCAGTTATTTCAGAATACGCAGTAAGTTTTTTTTCTAAATCCTTGATTTTTTCGTCGACTTCTGACCAGTTTATGTGTATTTTTGCAAGCTTTCTGATGTTTTTTCGAATTATGTTTTCATCATGCTCACTTTTTTTCTTAGATAACAAATTTGACCAGAAATCGGGGTCATCGAAATCTTCTGCGACTTGAAAGGTTGCCTTTGAAAAGACGTTTCCTTTATCGCTGTGTTTTACGATTTGAGTTCTTCTTTCCAAAATGGAGTCAATGTCTTCTTCACAAAATTTCTTGTTAACGTCGTCTGCTTCCATCAAAACGCCATATGCGCCTTTTTTGAGCAGTTCTTCGATTTCATTTTTCTTGCGTTGTTTTTTATCGTAGCTTGTTTTTTGCAGGATAGCTTTATCAAGGCCGAGTTTCATGCTTGCTTTGTCGAACATTTCTCTTTCGTATGTATTTCTGGTGATTAATCTGTAGATTTTGACTTCGTTTCGCTGGCCGATTCTGTGACATCGGGCTTGAGCTTGCAAATCGTTCTGGGGATTCCAGTCGCTGTCGAAAATGATCACGGTGTCTGCAGCAGTCAAATTGATTCCCACACCACCAGCACGGGTGCAAAGAAGAAAAACAAAGGAGTCTGAGTTTGGTTCGCTGAATCTGTCAATTGCAGCTTGTCTGTGCTCAGTTTTCACACCACCATCAATTCTTTCGTATTTATACTGCCTGAAGGATAAATATTCCGAAAGCAGATCGAGACATTTAGTCATTTGAGAAAAAATCAAGACTTTATGCTTTCCGTGAAGTTTTGCTAACAGTTTATCGATAAGAACAAGCTTTCCTGATGATTGAATCATAACTTTGTAATACTCTTCATTTGTAACGCCTTGAAAAATGGAGTGGTCAACATCTTTTGATAGATTTATCTCCATGTCATCAATCACGTCCGCTGTTATTGCGTTATTTTCATCTGTATTCGCATTAGTGTCTTTTGAATAAAAATTCTTACCCAAAATCAAATTTCTTGCATGATGGATGTGCATATTTCCATCGCCACTTTCGAAAATAGCTTTTCTTTTGTTTATGTATTCCGCAATAATTTTTTCTTCTGCATTTTTGATCAAAAACGGATGAATACAACATTTTCTTAACTCCATCATAGCATTGAGAAGATTAGGATGTGTATTTCCTTTTGCCAGAAACTCGAGATTTTTCTCTAGAATAGCTCTATATAGTTTTTTCTGTATCATTGTAAGCTCAACTTCTATGATTGTTTCTTCCTTTACAGGAATATTTTCAACGTCGTCTTTTAAACGTCTTAGCATTAAAGGTTTTAAAAGAAGCTGCAGCCTTTCTACATCTTCTGATTTTTCCATTTTGTATTCTTCTAAGAAATATTGCGGATTATCAAATTTCTCAGGATCGATAAAATTCAAAAGAGACCACAATTCAGTGAGATTGTTCTGTAGTGGTGTGCCTGATAATAAGACTTTATGATTAAAATATACGCTTTTGAGTGCAACAGCTGCCTTTGAAGTATTGTTTTTCAACCTATGAGCCTCATCGAAAATACCCACATAAAATTCAATGTTTTCTAAATGTTTCAATCCAGACATGATCATTTCATATGTTGTTATGATAACATCAAAATAATAAGGCGATCTTTTAGATCCGGGAATGAACGGTCGTGATCTTTCATTTAAATTGATATTTGAGTTATGCGAAAGATTTGAAGATGCTCCAACCTCGTTTTCCAATTCAGGGCATGTTCGGCGAGGCACTCCATTGATTTCGTATGTATTGATAATATCACGGGCTGCTATGCCGCCATGATAAACAGTAACTCGTAAATCACTCCAGTTCTCAAACTCTCTTACCCAATGCGGAATCGTACTTAGCGGTGCAACTACTAAGCACGGACCAGCAGAATATCTGGTATGAAGTGTATTGATGAAAGTGACACTTTGTACCGTTTTTCCTAAACCCATCTCATCTGCCATTATACAGCTTTGCCTAAATAACCACCTATTTAATAACCAATTGAGACCTTCTAGCTGATACGGACGCAATTTATTATTGTTTTTAAACGTAAAATTTTCTATGAAGTGCTCCTTTAAAGGTCTGTAATCAATTGGAGCGATCATCGGTCGTTGGATCCTTGCTCTATATTTTTTTAACTCATCTTCAAAACCTTCTAAATGCATAACTTTATCTTCGTATTCAAAAGTAGAATATTCATAATACAACGCTTTCCATTTGATAAGAAATATTCTTTTGCGCACAACTTGCATCGCACCCGCATCTACATCTTTAATTTTTACATCTTTTGTATCTAATTCAGTCGCAGAATCACCTTTTTTACCGCCAAGATCATTGAAGGGCTTAGTTTCTATTTTGTCGCTTGCTTCTAATTTGTTTACTGAATTTAAATTGCAACTGTTTTTGTTTTCTGTATCAATCACAGGTTGGGTTTGAGGATCTGAATTTACATCAGCATTACTATCTGGCATAATCATGGGATCAACAGCTTTAATATCACCTTTGTCAGCTTCTTTTCCATTGCTTGGATTATTGGATTCAATACACCGGTTTTCTGCTGGTGTAGAATCTTGAGCGCTCTCCTCTTCAGAAATATCATCATCCAATGGAATTTCGACATCCTCATAATCTTCATGAAGAATTTTTTCTACACGTATCTGATCAGGCTTTATTTCCTGATTCACTTTGAATCTTTTTACTTTGATTGCACCAGCTCGTGTTGCTGTAATTTCGCTGATAGGAACATAATCACAATGTATATAACTTTTGTTTCTAAATTTAACAAGAAAAGTATCACCTTCTCGTTTTATAAGTTTTTCTATGGGGTCTTTTTCCTCGGGAGGCGCTTCTTCACTTTCATCTAACTTTTCATCTATTTCTCTTGGAATGTAGGTAACCGCGCTCTTTCTTTTCTTGGGGAGTGGTATGTCTTTCTTTGCTGGTTTTTCTTTCTTTGGTCTGCCAACAACAGGCATTTTATTGGCAGACATCATCACACCATTAATGTTTGGATTGTACATAGACATTGGATTCGCTCGATTGTGGTATGGTAGATTACTATATGGTGTCATGTATCCTGAAAAGCCTGATGGTGCAGGTCCGTTGTGAAAAGCCTCCGGGTGGAGATTTCCCGTGTTGAAAATGGCATCGTAGGAAGATGGATTGTAATTTCTGCGCGCATTAATATGCGGTGGTGGTTGATAATGCGAGCCTAGCGGCGACTTGATCATTGGATTATAGGGCATCTGAACTATATTCTTTGTTTTTCGTGGTCTTCCACGTCTTTTAGGAACATCGTCCGATGAAGATTCCGTGTCTGACATGGTACTGCTGTTTGAGGTGTCTGATGAGTTTTTGGTCTCTGCCGACTCGTTATATAACATACTACTATCGCCTTTCGTTGACTTACTAACATCGATATTTGTATATTGACTCTCAGCGGAAAAGCTTTGGTTCGGATTATGTCCTTGGAATTGCAGTGTATTTGAATACGGCACCATTCGTGGCTGGTTATAGTAATGCATTTGACTGTCATTCGGGACATATCTGTTATAGTTTCCAGGTGGGTAAATCATTCCGTTTAATAAATGCGAATTCGTATAGCTATTCTCATAGTTCGGATGTCCTGCCATATTCAAAGGTTTTCTCACGTGGCCTATATTCTGATTACACATTTTTCCATACGCATCAACTCTATATTGATTAGATGGATAGAAATTATTGTTTGGGTGAAGCCTTTCTTGCATATTAGTTGGTTGTGGATAGTCGCCTCGATTGGAAATGTTGCCAATCGGTTTTTTATGTTGTACACTGACATCAACATTGTGCGGATATCCATCTAAATTCCTATCAACCATGTTGTTGCACATATAACCTGTATTAAATTCACTTGAATGTCGTATATTCGCTATGTTCGGGTTTTTCCGAGGAATATTGGGATTTTGCAGCTGATTTTCATGCAAATTGGTGAGGTAAGATGGATATCCAGAAGTAATATTAAAATTTTGCGCTGTGTTTGTATGCCCAGGAATATTATTTTGATTTGGAATGTTTCTGCGCGGATCATTGTAATTTCCACTATGGTACGAACTCAATCCTCGATTAGAATTAAAATCTGAGCTGGGGTTGTGCATATACATCGAATTTGAGCTGTGCATGTTTTGTTCATGTTGAGATCTTGGTTTTTTTATTTCTTGGCTTTGTGCATTAAAAGCCTTCATACCTGGCGTCGATATGCTTGACATGTTAGCGCTTCCATTCTTTACAACAGACT
The DNA here is from genome assembly GCA_000230595.3 of Edhazardia aedis USNM 41457. NCBI lineage: Eukaryota > Fungi > Microsporidia > Culicosporidae > Edhazardia > Edhazardia aedis. Next base: position 671,484 of record AFBI03000001.1, on the reverse strand, counting down.
GTCCGTTTGATGCCGGAATCGCCATTGCCTTTGCACTGTTATTGGTATCATTGAACACTCTTATGCTGGAATCAGATGTGTTTTGTTTGTGAGTATTCTCAACATGCGATTTGCTAACATCAATTCCATTAAAATTTCCATGTTCGTAGCGGCCAGAGGCTCCTGTATTAGTAACACCTCCATGGTTACCAATTTCAACCTCAGAATTATAAATTACATTATTTGCTTCATTATGATTATTCATACGATTTTCATATTCCGATGCTCTCGGGTGATTTTGTGTGCTGTTGCTCGTAGTTATAATGCTTGTTTTCGGTTGTGTTGCACCACTGTTTTGATCTTCTTTGTTGGTTTGCTCACCACTAAAGTTATTTCCAGACATTTTCTGTGAATCGTTTGTAATTTGAGAATTGGTTTTTTTAATATTTCCCTGAAAAGTAATATTAGGATTGTGATTGAATTTTGAATTCTTATCCGCCATATTCGACTTATTAAAATCTTCATAAGATGATCTATAGTTGGGGTGCAGTTTTTGATTTGGCTCATTGCAATTGGTTTGTAAATGAAACTGAAAATCATTGATCGTTTTCTCTCCTAAATTCACACCAGAATTCATGTTTATGGTTTTTGGTTGTTTCAAACTTTGATTTCGAAGTTCATAAGAGCCTCTGGCTTCATTATCTTCGTATTCACTCATACCAAACTGGTTTTTAAAATTATCGCTGTTTGTAGTGCTTTTAACATTTATAGGTATTGATCCACTTTGAGCTTTCTGTGTTTGAATTGAAGAATTAGCATTATTGGCATTGTAGTAGTTTTCATGATTAAATTGTACGCTATTGGGACTTGTGATGTTTTTAGGTGCATGGAATGGCACATCAGGCTTCAAATTTTTATTAATATTATACGTATTCCCATTAGCATTTCGATACCTATTTTGCATTTGAATTTCATATTGCTGTTGATTGAAAGTAATGGGTTTCATTCCTGTATTATATTGCCCACCATAAATCGAGTTGGCCGGTCCGCCAACAATTTGTTGTGGTTTTCTACAATTTATTGCACGATTTTGATATTCTAAACTTTCTGTGTGATAATTATTTAAATTAGGGTTCAAGTATGATTTGTACTGTTGATTCTCATCTGGTCTTATATAATTTACTTGTCTTTGTTGTTGTAAATCGTGATATTTCCCGTTACTCCCCAAACTAAGATTTACATTTTCTGATAAATTGGTCACAGCACTTTGATTAGAAATAATATTTGGATTTGATTGGATGCGTTGAGAAGCTTTATTGGTCTCGTTAACTTTACTGATATTTGAATAATTTCCTCTATTGATATTAGGATTATTAAAGCACACCTGTGATAAATTAGTTTGTGAACTCACAGACCCTATATTCGTGGTTTCGGAAACATAGCTTGAATTATTAACAGAATTGTTTTGTGACATTCTTAAATGTTCATTAATATTAATTGGATTTCCAGTGTTAATAGATTCTTTACTTTTGTCAAAATTTATTTTCTGTTTATTCAAGATCATATTACTATTATTTTTATCATTACTATGAATGTTGTACTCTGAATTATTTTCTTTGTCAACATTATATCTGTTTTTTGTGTTAGATGTAAAATATACATCATCTTTACTTATATTTTGTAAATTGCTGTGATTAACATTGGTTTTTCCATGATTCGAACCATTTTCTAAATTATATTCACCCATATTATGCATTTTATTAGCATTATATTGATTACTTTCAAACATACCAATATTTGAATTCGACTGCTCTTCCATTTTATCTTTTATGTTACTTGTATCCTCATTATTATAATTCTCACATGTTTCGAGATTCATTTGACTGTTCCTTTCTTTATTTTCATTATTTTTGATATTTGAATTGGTTGCAAAATTTTTTTGTTCAAATCTAGTACCAGAAATACCATTGCTTTCACTTGAAAACTCGACATTTTTGCTATTATCTGCTATCGATACATGAATAAATTCATTTTTAAAATTGGTTTTCACTTTTTTTCTATCGTCAAAGTCTTTAAAATCCTCTTTTTGGCATGAATCGAAATTTCTTGTCTCAGAACATGCTTTTTCCTGATTTCTTAACATTGATTGGTTATTCCTTTTTAAAGTCTCAGAAGCTCCTTCAATATTCGTATTATTTCCAATATTGCCGACATGTATTTTTTCTTGAATTGCACTATCCATTATATTACCTCTCAAATTGATTTTGTGTTCAGTTTCGCTCATCTTATTAGCTTCATATAACTTCGAAAATTCCTGTTCAACTGCTCTTTCTTTTGAATCAAACAAAACGTCCTTAGTCAGATCTATACCACTTGATTTCTCTATGTTCTGAGGTTGAATATAATTGTTTTCTTTATTATCTGTCAACACATTTTCATCCGTTTTAAGTTCATTTACTTCACAATTTCTCAATACTTGTTTCTCGTAAGAATTTTTAGTTTCTTCATTTTTGTTTTTTTCCACTGCTATATTTTTTGAAAAAAAATCACAACCTTCATCCACTTCATCGATTTTAGTATCAATAACCTCCCCTTCGAAATTCGGCCTTCTTTCTTTTTTCTTGTGCTCCTCATTATCATTAAAAAAATTATTAGCCATTTTTTAGGAAGGGATAAAAAAATTAGTTAAATAGCAAAAAAAGAGCAATTTCACCTCTTAACTCCAATTTCTCTCTTACACGATAAAAATATCGGTTTTTAAGTCAATTACTAATTTTATTTTTTCATTTTAAGCAAAAAATTTAATTAAAACATAAATTTTTGTAATTTAGACACAAGAGATTTGAAATGCACAGAATTTTCTTATCTTGATAACAGTTTTTCATATTACCTTTTATCTAATCTTTTTTTTGACGTTGAACATATTTCCATTGCTTCCTTTTTTGGCAGATCAAAAAATAAATCATAATAAATTCATTAATTAAAAACCAATTAAGTTCCACACAAGTTAAAACAAATAAGAATTAGAGTATTTACACAATATTTCTAAATATAAATAACATAAATATAACAAAAAAAATCGAAAATACATAATAATACTTAAGTGATCTTTCATGAATTCAGAAAAAATCTTTTAAAAAAACATATTATTTTTCATTTGAAAATATGTATTAAATAATTTTTTTATTACTAAATTTATGCATAAATCATTTTATGATTTAAATTCCCCGTCAATAAAATCAATTCGTGCTTTTATTTTACTTTGCTATAATTTTAATTGATTTTTTATAAATTGATCTGACAAATAAAAATAAAAAAAAAAGAATTTATCACACCAAGAGAATTATTATAAAATGTTCATAGTGTTAAATAGAAAGCAAAAATTTTAATAAAAAGAACAATCATAATAGTAAAAATATAGAATGCAAATATATATTTAGAACAAACTATATTAAAATACATTCATAGTATGAAAGTAAACACCTAAAAAAAATAAAACAATGATACACTTTAAAATATAAAAGAATTTATTAATCAAAATTAGAATATGCAATAAAAAAAATAAAAAATCTTGCATTGATTTATATATCATGCTAAAGTATATAACAAAAAATCTTAATATTTAGCTATGTTCTCGAAAACAAGATGAAAACTTTTATTCCGAAATAAAAAATAATATAATAAAACAATTAATAGCCAAAAAATTATATAATTAATATAATTTTCACTTAGATTATATTTAAGTATAAGTATTTTCAATTCAGAATTAATAAAAAAAACATTGTGCATAAACATAATCATGATTTTTTAATATTGAATTTTTATTAATATATATAAAAATAACCTATTATATGTTAAAACCTTTATATAAGTTTAATAAAATCAAATAAAATGCTGCTTTAACTCTTTATCTTTTATTAAATAAAGAAATAATATTTTGTTTGGTTCTTTTTAATGGTTTAGAAATAATTCGTCATAATTAAAAGTTCATCTATTTTTGACCAAAACATAAAATTTAAAAATTATTGAATAAACAATGTTATGGTTGATACGCATTGTCTTTTAGTAATATCCAAAATAGCTCAATATATATTTTTAAAAAATTACTTTAAATATGATGAAACATTGAGTTTTATAATTGAATAGTATTGTACTTAAATAGTAATTAATGCAATCATTAGAAAATTTTTTGTGCGCAATTACAATTTTTTTGCAATTTTTAAGTTCTTGGATTTAGAATTTTGTTGTACTGTTATTACGCCCTAATTGTTATAAAATCCTTCAAAATAAATTAATAATTAAATATTATAAACACAAAATTTTTATATCTACATCTTTCAATAAACGCCATTACAACTCAAAATTGCCAATTCAAGTATGAGCTTTTGAATCAAACACCAGAAGTTTGGAATTTTAACAATGTTAATGCTCAATAACTACGATTTATTCATTAGAGAGAACCAAGGGTTGGATTGGAATTAATGATAATTGTTGCTAAATAAAACAAAAATAATCTCAGAATGAGAATTACACATTTTCTATCAATATAAATTTCTAAAATCATTTTATACTTTTAAATATTCCATTCAGTTCATTCTCTGAAAGTATTTCAAAACATTTAATTATGTGTTTAGAAATAAAGACTCTACACCCTAAACTATATTGTTTTAAATATAATAAAACTTAATAAGTAATTTAAATTCAAAAATAAAATATCAAGCAAAAAATTAAATATAATATAAGCATCGAACGTGATTGTAAAGTTTAAAAAATACTAAAAAATGAAATGTTGTAGTATAAATCAAATTATTGTTTTTTGACAACCCAGTATTATATTGTTGTATAAAGATTATATTTTCTGTTGCTTGTCATAGTCTTCCTTTTCCTCATCAGTTCTTCTTATTATATATTCGGCTTTTTTATTTAAAAAAAGCATAATTATTGACGCATCCGATTGGTTGCTACGAATCTCAATCCAAAAACTTTCCCAAAAAAATAACTCGTTAATAACAATTTTTCTGTTGATTAAATCATCTTTTTTATATTATATATGTCAGACATTAAGCCAGCTGACATTCAGATAATTCTGTAATAAATTAAATTATCTAAGTTTATGTTTAATCACTTATTATATGTAACTTTAATTAAGGATTTTATAAAAAATTATTAATAATATTATTTCAAAATAATAAATAAAAATATTTAAGTAAAATTAATGATTTAATTGACACAATATTACATTTGATAAATAAAATAATTTATCATTAAAAGCTATAAATAGATCTAGGAAAAGAATGAAAAGTTGTATAAACATTTTAGATTCTGAAGAAACCTCTCAGAATAATTTTAATAAATATGGCAATAGCTACAATATATGTCCTTAAAACACACTAGGTATTTGTCACTAGGCATTCAAAGCAATATAAAGTATATAAAACTAAATATGTCTACTTGAGCGTTGAATTTAAAAATAATTCGGTGTGATTTAGTCGATTTTGTTATCTTTACTTTCATATGCTATGCCTTTCTCCTCTTATTTATGGAATTAAAAGATATCGACTTAAATCACTAAAATTATCAGAAACTTGCAACCGGCGGCTTACAATTGGGCTATAACAATGTTCTCTATTTGTTTCCAGCTGGTTTCTTGTGTATAGGAATGTTTGGATGAACTGCTTTATAGAAAATTAAAGCTTGTTAGAGTGTGTAAAAAATTTTGACAAAAATAAACTCAATAACAACATTATCAACCAAAATATATTATTTAAGATATAGTTTTCTGTTTTGCGACACCAAAATTACTTGAAAAATATGAATTTAATATATATCACTAGCTTAAATATAATACCGCATTCAAAAATGTGATTACATACTAAATAGCCTCTTCATATATTATATTAATGATAGAAATTAAATACATTTACTATCATTGTTATCAATATTATGTTAAGCAATCACTTATCTATATTTATGTTTTTTCATATTACAATTTTTACTGTTTTATTCAATTAAAAGATATTAATTAATGGTGTTTATGTTAGAACGATATTGAATGATATATTTGATATTTATTTTCGGTATAATAATTTTAAGTATATATCACTAATTAGATTTTTAGTGAATAATACAAGTACTATTTTTTGCTAAATATATTCATTGCTATAATATTATGTTAAGTGCAGGAAAAAAAACCTAATATAACAAACACGTAAATAGATGCAATATTAAAATTATTTAAATATAGAAAAAATGTTAAATTACGAAAAGGGTAACTTGGAATTAATTTTTTATTTAACTATAATCGTTTTTTTTGAATGTAAAAAATGTGCATCCTATTACTACTATCACTAAATAATCGGAAATTTCATTTGACTTGAAGATTTTGAACCAGAAAGTTTATAATTATATATATTTGCAACTATATTTAGTAGTATTCTTTAAAATTTCTTCATATTAATCAAACTAATATATGGAAAAACTTGCTATTTCCATAATTTCATAGAAATTAGAGTAGATAAGTTTAAAAAATTGAAATGAACCGTTTTTGGGTTTTTTAATTTTGCATCTCATGTAAATATGATTGTGTCCTGCAAAACATATAATAATAGTTTTCAATTTTTCAATTTGTTCTATCATATAAAAATCCATTGTAAATATAATTTGCTTTATTTTTTTATAATTTTATTACTAAATATTTGAAACATAATGTACGCATAAGAAATAAAATAACTAGGATTAAATAGTGGTAAACCATAAAAAGTAGACATGAAATATTGTTATATATTGTTTTAAAATATAAAAACATACCGATTAGCATATGTTAAATTCTTATTTTATTCTAATATCCAATTCTACCTCTAGAAAAGTCTTTATTCTACGAAGCACTATTACATAAAGAATCTAATGTTTGAAATGATGAGATAGTACGGATATAAATTGTATTGATCTTATTTTTTAAGCTTTCTGACTACTCTTTCTTAATAGAAATGATTCTTAATGTTAGTAAAATTTGTTTTACATTTAGTTTTTTAAACTAACATTAAATCAAATCAAAAATAAAATTGATATTCATAGTATTAAAATTTTGTATCTACCTTTTTTATTTATAAATATGTGTTTGCAAACATTAGATATACACTAATCAAGCAAAATTTATTCACAAATTCAAAATTTAAGTACTTATAAGGCATTATATAGACGCAAAAATGATTAGAATGTTTTTTTGTTTTTTTAAATAAAAAAAGTATTTTGATTCTATGTTTGGACCTTAATTTTACTGATAATGCAAAAATATTAAAAAAATGCTATATTTTACCTTGCTCATAACAAAGTTAATAGCACAATTAGAGTATATTTTTGGATCAAACGCATTTGAGTAATCGAATGATAAAACATTACATGTAAAAAAATCACACTTTCTAAAATTCCATGCAAATTGTGAATTTAGCTTTTTAGTAAAATTTTTAAAGACAAAACTTGTGTTATAAATTAGTTAATATTCGATATATACATCCAAAAAGAAAATAATAGAAAGTGTTTGTTTTTGAAAAGTTTAACTCACATCATAGGATAGATTTTTAAAGATTTTTTATGTTTCACAGAAGAATTTCAATTTATAAAAATTTTTTTGTCCTTATTTGGTTTACTATTATAAATTCAATTTGTATGTGTATTCTCAAAAGTGAGAGCTAGCTTGATAAAATATAAAAATTCTTTTAATTGATAAAATTATAGTTTGCTATGATGAACATCTGCTCATCATTTAACTTTCTTGCACCAATATTGATTTCGAATTTTAAATCTTTTTTTATCGTAAAAGCTATAATATCTTGGTTTTATATATAATTTTTTATTGGCAGAATATCACTAGTGACCATTTATTTTTTTAAGTGTGCCATGTTTGTTGTTAATAGTAGCACATTATAGAATTTTCCGCTTATTTGTGCATCCAAATTTTAAAAAATTATACTATAAAAAGAAAAAAGATGCACATGTGAATCTAAAAACACTTAGATTTACTTTTTTTTGATTCTTGACTGATAACACGTTGTATACTTCCTTTTATTAAATACATATAACAGTAATTTCTTTTTATAATAATGTGTATGTAAATTTAATCACATCTTCTGTTTTTATCGCATTTGCAAATTAAAACTTGAATAACGAAATTTAGAAAATTAATGCTAAAAAATTTAGAAGCCGTAATATATTACATAAAAATTTTTTTAAATATGTAATTTATCCAGAAAAAAAATTGTTTCTATGTATATATGCACTATCATAAATTTTATATGATCTATTTTTTTCGAATTTGTTCAATAATTTAAATCGTGATTTTTGAATTAAATTGAAATGTATAGAAAACTGTTTTAATGAAAGAAATTTTCTTATACTACATCTTGATATTGTGTAGCTTCAAATCATTAAACCATAAATAATTAGCAAGTGAAATTTTTCACAATATTTTAAGGGTTCAAACATAAATCAAATACATTTTTATATTGAAATTCACATTCATTTGACTCCTAGAATTTCCTTTTAGTTCTTAATATAATGAAATACAAAAATTTTTTGTATTTTTAACTTATAATATCCTTAACTTATCAGATAAAGTTTTTTGTTTTGTGAAGCATCTTTACTGTGTTTTTTTGCCAAAAAAAACTAGAAACATCAGTAATCTTGAGATGATATCATTTCGTACTGCAAATGAAATAACATTCATAAGAAGATTTAATTTTTAAATATTTAATGCGATTTTCTGTTGCATATGTTCATCTTTCAAAAAAACTCTTAATGTTTATGTTTTTTTTATTTTTCATTTTGTAAATAATGCACCTCATTCCTATTATTATGTTAATATTCTGTATACAATGTTTAATGAACATTATACAACTTTAATAAAGACATTCAAATAAAAAAAATTAAAAATTATTTTATTTTTATATAGCCTCAATCTTGGTTTTTAAAGTAGAAGCACAATATCTAAGCTTCTTAAATTTTTTCTCTATCTTATTTGTGAACTAATCTGCTTAAAAGCGATTTTATATCATCCGTAAGTCTTTACAATAAAAATTATTGAATATTAAAAAAATTACCTTGTTTTAAAATTTTTTTTCCGCATTTGTATTCATGCAAAATGGTTATAATACATTTTCAATTAAAGTGAACGGCCAGATTATGTGCATATTACTTTTTTTGTGACGTATTATAAAAACGTGTTATTAAAGCTATAGTAAACTGAATCTTCACATAATTTAATATTTTTAATACAAATCTACGGTAATTATGAAGTTTTAATATTTTTTTCAAGAAAAATAATACAGATCAAAATCTAATTCACAATTCATTTTTCTTTCTGGTTTTTTCTCTTAAATGAATGTTATTTTGATAGATTTTGCCGTTTTGGACGTAAATAAAACTTAAAAATGAATCTCAACATGAATAAACACTATTCGTAAAATTTTTAAGATTCTCGCATTTTAGATAAAGTAGCAAATTTTATAGCTGCCATTTTATAAATACTATAAAATAAAACAAAACACTTATTAACCTATATTTTATAACAATGTTAAATGAAGATCGATATATTGTACCATTAATATATTCATTAAATAGTAATAATTTGATTTTTACTAATAAAGAGCTTACAACAAAACAAAATTTTTTTAAAAATATTTTTGAACCATTACTGTCAAATTCGTAGATTTGAATACTTTTAGTTATATTGTTTTTTTAATATGTATTATAACATGGTTAATCGAAATAAAAAAAAGATTAAAATTTTTTCGGAAAAACTAAATTTAATGCAAATTACTACAATAAATAACATAAAGATATAATTATCGATACTTTAAAATTTTCGTTTTAAGGTCACAAGGATCATCTACAATATGTATCTCTATAAGTTAAACTTATAATTTTAAGAATAGCCAATTTTTTTTGATAATTGCAGTTTTAATGTAATTTAAAATTTTTAATCTTAACTTTATGTGCATTTATATTGGTATTTCCAAAAAATCAATAATAATATTTATTGCTGTTTTTAGATGTGATTTTTACTAATTAAATTCCGTGTCAAGTTTTTTAATACTTAAATTATCGTATTCGATTTTGTTGTTTTAGTTTTGGATAATATTGCTTGTAAACTCAGTCCGTAAAACTAAGTAGAGTTACTTTTTGAATAAAACCTTTTTTTTCAAGAAAATTATTGAATTGAATAGTAAGTTAAAACATAAAATATTTACTTGTGATTTTATAAATTATTCAAAAATTTTATAACTCTAAATTATTTTGTCGGAAACCTTTCGTTTAACATGTATGTTATTATGGTTTTCGCTTTTTTAGGAACTTTTAGATCTCTCTCCTGATATAATTTTACAAAATGTTCTAAAACAGTATATATAATACAATTTCATTGTTATTTTTTAGTCACATGATCTTAAAAAATACTTCAAGTTGTTTGAAAATTTTTATAATATACACTTTAATAAGTTAAATATCAAAATTATTTCATAGTATAAATGATTTAATATTTTTTGGTTTTTAAGGTGGTAGTTAATGATGTCTTTAACTAAATAATTATTTTAAAATTGAATAATTCATATGTTTTTAAATATATCGATAGAGTATCGTTTGTAGTATATTACAATACACAAAAATTTAAATTACATTTTCTTTAAAATCGCGCTAATTTTAACATTTTACCTTAAGTCAAAACTAGAATAGAAAAAAAAAACATATCTAAATGAAATTTTTGAAATTCAAATTTTACATTGGTTTTATTCAAAACTTGTATCAAGACACAAATATATTTATAGCAAAAAAAATAATTGTAAAAAAACATATAATTTAGATAAATAAAAAAATAAAAATTTTAAATAAAAATGGAAATATTACTATCAGTAAGCTACAAGCTAAAAATAATTCAAACGAAATATAATTTAAGAAAATATGGTATAAGAATATTCAATTTTTTTGTTTTTCACAAAAAAAATGCGCGTTGTTTTGCATAAGTAATGTATGTAAATTGTCTTATAAATAGAAAATATGCTACACTATAACTATTATATAATCACACGGTTTAATGGTTTTGTACAATATTTATTATATATGATACAAAAAAATTATGTGTTTTTAACAAATTATATAAACAGCAATATCCAAATATGTTAATTTTATTGAAAAATTCGACTACATTTATTGCCAATCTATCTTAAAACTTGTAAATTTCATTAGTAGTGAAAAAATTTTTTGTGTGTTTTGTTTTCACCCTTTATTTTTTTATAAAGTTAGACAAAATATTATATAAATTTTTTTCCTGAAAAATAACTCTCTTATTATAAAGATTAAAACCAATAGATGATTAGTCAAGTAATTCTTTTGTGAATTTATAAAAAAGACGACATTAATTATTTATAGAATTATCTATGTTGTTTACATATTATAAGCAAAAAAAACAATACTTTCATAAAAAATATAATAAAGCATTAAAGGTATCTTTTTCTGTGAGAAAGGCTTTCTTTCTCGCGAATGCAACGAATATTGAAAATTTATCATTAAATAACTACTTATTTTCACGTATTAATCAACATATATCAGATTTGGACTTATAATATTTAATATAACCTTTATATTAGAATTGTATAAAAAATAAGTTTATAATATATTTATTTCTATAAACAGACAACCAAAATACAAAGTTGTTTTTTTTTGTTATAATATCTAATATAAAAAATTTAAAAATGTATTGTAACTTCGCATTAGCAAAAAATAAAGTTTAATTTTTTTTATTTATATTCAATAAAAAAACTATGATTCCGAATATCAAATGAGTTATAAAAAAGGAATGAAAATATTAAGATAAAATTAAAAGGTCTTAGAATTTTTTAAAAAAAGCGTAAATCTTTATTTGGATATACACCATAATATGGTATATACCCAATTCTATTAAAAGTAATTATAAAATGACTATAATTATAGAAATGAATTAGTAAAATATATTTTTTGTACTTAAATTAATATATTTAAAACTTCATCTATTTCATGTACATTTTAAAAATTTTAAGAGCAAATATTAAATTTTTCTTTTATCATCTTTGGAATAAATTTTTTCCTTTAAAGAAGTGTAAGTTCTGAAAACTCTTTTTTCATCCATAAATTAAAAATATTTGTGATTTTTTATTTTTTTGGCTAAACACCCCAAAAACTTTTAACAAAAAAAAACTATGTAAAGTGAATAAATTCTTATTTAAAATAGAAAAAAAATATTTTTAATTTAATATCTATGCGTTTTTATAGAAATAAAGATTTATCGTTTACAACGAATGTGCATTAAAATAATAAAATAAAATATAATCTATATTTATGGGTTTAAATTTTTTTTCTATGTTAAGTATTTTTAGTTTTATATGCCTTTAAATTCAAATAATTCGTAGATTTTTTAAGATTCGAAAATTAAATAAATTATAGATAATTAAAACTAATTAAAAAAATAATGTGTTCCATGCAGCTTTGAAATTATATATTAAAATGCTATTACCGGGAACGTATATTAGAAAAACAATTTTATAAAATAAAAAGAGATAGCATTGTTTAATGGTTTTTAAAAACAGCTTTATTGTTTTCTGACTATTTCATAATATAACGTAACCTTTAAAATCATAAAAATTTTGCAACCTTTTAGATCAATCTAATTTTCAAACATCCATTTTATTGAAATTACTTTGTGTGTATTTGTTAACGGTATTTTCTTCACACGCAATAAAATAACTTGTTTTTCTATTCATGAACAATATTTTATTATTTTTATACTAATTCATGTATATTAAGAACATAAAATACTTCTTCTTTACACTATACAATTTTTTTAAAATAAATTCTCTAAAACCGAGTTCCTTGGCACAACATTAAATATATAAAAAAGTCGGAAAATTGTTTTTTTTTGTAATTTATGTTAAATACACCATCAAATAAACATCTTGATACTTTAGAAAATAACATTTACCGATTTTATTTGTGATTTCATGCCAAACTGCTCCTATAAATATTTGTATCATTATATTTTGCATCAAAATTTGTTGTAATTGATAAGCATTAAAAAAATTAAATTTTTCAATCAAGTTTTATATATTTTTGGTGTTGAATATTGTTTTATTTTCGCAAAAATAAAAAAAAATGTGTTTTAATATTATTTTCGATGTATCACATATTTTTTTGATTTTAATATTTTTTGTATTGTATATAAATCAAATATGAATTTATTTTCCTTCATATTTAAAGAACATTTTTTTATTTTTTGATCCAAAAAAACGATTTTTTAATATGAATCGAGAACTTTGGTCTGTTGTTTTTTTCTATTCTTTCTTATTTGTTATATTGTGTTTTTTACGATATCTATTTATATAATAAAATATCACACTTAAAAATCCCAAAAACAAAGCAATATTTAATAAATATTCTGCAAAATAAAAATTTACACAAGTTATTCTATACATAGAAACATTTTTTTTGATTTAAAAAGTTAAAAATCGTGAATATTGCATTAATTTTTATGAAACTATTTTTTATTCTAAAAAATATCAAAATTGTTTCATATTATTTTTAAATGTAAAATTTTTAAATAAATACACCGGAATATAAAATTTTAAATTATAACTGCTATGAATAAATTATTTTATTTAAGCGACGAAAAGTATACATTTTAGATGCATTAAAACGAAAGTTCTCTATAAGTGATCCGCATATATAAAATGATAGATGCCTAAATAACTGTTTGATAAAATTAATGTTTTTTACATATCAAAATCAAGACATTATATAGTTTTTTTATTGAAATATGCTAAATTTTGCACTTTAATTGTTTTTAGCAAATTTTTTAAAAAAACCTTAGATTTGTATACTTTAAAAATGATATTTCTGAATTTAAAAATAAAATTCTTACTTAAAGTACACTTTTACTTATAATCGATACTAATAGTAAATAGAATGGTTTTTGTAAAAATTATAAAGAAGGCTTTTAAAATATTACATGTACCCATTTAAATAATTTTTTGAAATAATTCACAAAACTGTAAGTTTCACAAATATAAAATTTTAGTTATTCTTGAAAATTGCAATCTTTTGATTAACAAAATATTATATTGAAAGTGTTTTTTGTTGTTGACAAAAGATATTTTATACTATTTAATTATTGATTATATATTGAGAATTGAATAAAGCCAAAAATTCAGATAGATAATTTGTCTTGATTTATAATATAAATATCTAAAAATTTAGTTCACATCAAAAAGATTAAACACAAAAAATACGTTCTTGTATTTAAACATTTTTTGCATGCCTATAAAAATAATCTAATAGTAACTTCTTGATAATCTGTAATTGTTTGAATTGCCGTATTTTGGGTAAATTTTCTTAAAAAACAGCGCATAAATATCGCAAGTTTTCCGATTTTTTAGAAATATATAAAATATTTAACATTTCAAAGACTATGATACTATTCCAAAACTGATATCTTTTAATTTACTTTTTTAAGTGAAATTATCAAAGCGATACGAAAAAAATACTTTATATCAATAAATAGAATGCAGAAAAACAGATTTTTGAATATCAAGCAACCAAAAATCAATTTATTTTTTATATATATCTGTTTTTTAACTTTGTAAGCATCGAATGTTATTACATATTTGAAAAATTCAAGCAAGAAAAAAATTACTGCTTATTATCATACAAATATAGTTTTTGACTTCATACGACGTAAACTTTTTATTATTTTTAAATCGCGTTTTAAGTTTAAAAAAACTACAAAAAAACAACTAGTCTACGATAGACTTTAAGAAAATTAGAAATAACTAAAAAAACACTGATCAAAATAATATATCACACCCTTTTTTGAGGTTTTTACACCCATTTTATATACATTATTTATGAAGGTGTATAGATTATCAGAAAAAAAATTAAATGATATATCTGTAAAACTATATAAAAATTTAATTGGCGAAATCACATAAATAAAACATTTCCTAAAATCCCACTTATAAAATAAAAAAAAAAGTAATTCTATAATCTAAACCATATACATAAATTTTCTCGGAATATGTTTTTATTATCTAATACAATAATTCCAATCGAATAGAAAGCTGTATTTTGAAGTCGATATTAAAAACCCCATCATTTGCTTCACTTTGAAAATACCACAGTGATCAAGTAATGGGATTGATATTTCAAATATTTCAATTAAATATTTTGTGTTTTATATTTTTTTAACAAATTTTTCATCTTAAAGTTGGATAATTATGTGAGTATTTATACTCATAGAATCTATATTAAAATTGCTATTTCTGAATTATATTTATTATTTTATCTTTTACTCTTTAATTTAGACTAATAATTTCTATTGAATATATTATTTATTGCCTAAATAACAGAATAAATTCAATTAAATATATCGTGTGCCAATTTAATTTATATATATGTAACTTCTTTTCACGATACGTACATTTTTTTTGTTTATTTTTTTTGGTTTTCACACTGTTTATACACATAAAATTTAGTAAAAATAGATTTTTTAGAACAATCAATTTTAAGTATGTGCAACTCACGTTCTTAACATTCTATCTCATTGATATTATGACATTTTCAATTCAAAAACTACAAAAAAAATTATAAAATCGATTATTTCTCGTTAGGTAAATTAAAAATATCTAAAATATATATTAAATGATTAATTTACAGATGTACAACTTTTATTTAGTTCTATAGTTCATATAAAAAAACTGAGATTGGTATATTATATGAAAAAATTAGAAACCTTGGAAAATAAAAATTGCAATTGAATTTTTGTTTTAGTCGTATAAATTTAGAAATCTTAAATTTTTCATATGATATTATATATCGCTTTTTTATTCACGCAGTTCATTTAATATAATGATTATGCCTAGCTAATTTTTCAAGTAAACTTTCAGAGCAAAACAAGAAATATTTTGCTTGATTTAACTTTTATTGTCCTTTTAATGAATATGTTTAAGGTTCAAAAAATATTCAAAAAGTATAAATAATGTTTTATACAAACGGTTGGGAAGTGCAGCAGTACCAGAAGAAGATAAAGAAACATGTTTGTTTAACGATTTCTTAGCACACATAATTTATTTACTTACTGGCTATAAATAGCCAACATGAAACATAACAGTTTCACTGTGTCCGTTATCGGACCAATCAACAACTTTGGTTTACTTTAAAACCTTATCTGCAACAAACCTGTGCGTATCAGGTGTTTTATAAGATATGGATGTTTTATAATCCAACACAAACATTTAAGATATTTCTTAAGAATAGTACGAATTCATTAGAACATATTTATAATAATTATGGTCAAAAAGATCTGTAATAAACATATTTTTGAACGTGAATAAAAAAATACAGCACAGTAAAATAATTTTTATGCATTATACGTGAAATATCTTGTTACTGACATTATGTTTTATTTTTAAAGAGGTTTTTCATATAAGAAAAGGAAGTTATTATTAATAAAAGCTTTAATTACAGATTTTGACTATTGGGTATCTTGTCAAGTGTTTTTAGTTATAATTTTGGTGATTATTATATTAAAATATATTATTCATTAGGTGATTGTGTTTAGAAGTAGATAGAAATAATTAGAATTTATTTGAGAATACAGCAATCAACAATTTTTTAAAGCCGATATTTTCACCCCGTATTTCGTTTTAAAACTATTTTCATACTATAATTTATAAAGTAATGGTTTTTAAATTATTTATTTTTGATATATATTTAATCAACGTATTTCAAAACGATTAAAATACATATAAATAGCGCATATACGACCAATTACATTAAAAATTTCCCTCTAAATAATTTCAAAAACACGAAATAAATTAATTGACATATTTTTATATGTTAAATAAAAGATAAAGATTAAAAAAAGAAGAAAAATAAAAAACTCACGAGTTAAATATAAAACGGTAATCAAGTTAAAACATGCATTATTCAGAATCAATACTCAAATTAAGTATAAAATATCATATGATTGAAAGTATTTGTGAATTCTTTTAAGCACACATACCATTTGTAACATTTGTTATGAATTAATTATATAAAAGAATATTCATATTTACAAAATTAACAGTGTTTTATATTGACAACATGTTTTTAATCATTTAAAATCTATTTAGAAGTTCCATCAAAAATTTTGAAGCACTATAGTTTTCAGAAAAGTACATTAATTTATTACTAAAAAAAGATATTAACCACTTAAAAAATATCATCAATAAAATTATGAAATTTTTCAAAATAAAAGATATTTTAAAATAAAAAAATCTTAGCAAAAAAATAAAAAATATAAGAATAACATGTAAACACACTTTAGAAGTCTGAAATAAAAAAATGTTTATAATTTTGTTTGGCATGTTGTTATATGAAGAATAATAAAACTCTATAAAAACAAAAAATCGAAAATTTTATTTTTATATATATTTTCAAAGCCAATATATAAGTTAAAATGAAAATTAAATTATTAATATATTATATTTTAAAAATTACATAATAGCCGAAGGTAATAATTGAAATATTTAATGTCTATGTAATTTAATTTAATTTTTTTCAGATTTATACAATTTTATCAAATATAAAGTGATATTATTTTTACTTGATATAACTAAAACAGCATTCAGTCTTTTTAAACAAAATGCTTATTTTCTGTGTGATTTACGATATTTTCTTAGAAAATATATATCAGTTATGTGAGATTATGTTTTATAAAATAGAAAAACAAATATTTTTATTAATACTAAATTTTTGGTTTTTTATTTTTTATATAATTGTAAGAAAAACAAATCAATATTACTGAATAATCATTTTTTAAATTTTGTATATTTAGTCCTTAGAAAAATAACCTTTAACGTTTTTTTTTGTATAATTTGCAATGTTAATCATAAAAAATTTTGCTTTCTCTGTATAAAAAATAAGAATATTTTATATAAACGTATTTTATTACAAAAGATAGGTTTGTTAGAGCATACAAAAACACTGTTTTGTATTTAAAACTTCTTATAAGATTATTTTTGCATCTTTTTATTAATATTATATAAAAAATATTCAACTAATTATTATAATAGGTGTTTTTCAAAATAGTTTTGGTTGTCTAGAATTCTAGATTTTTCACTTCATTTATAATTCTATGATTATTCTAACCTTTTTTATAGCATTGATGTTACTATCTTCACATAAAAATTGAGTTTTTTATTCTGTTAAAGTATTAAAAATTATATCTTATTGACTCTATTTACAGTAAAAAATAAGTAGAAGTCGTTCTTGTGCAAAAAAATATATAGAATGTCGATAAAATATTACTTTAATTTTTTTCTGCGTATATATTGAATATTCTTTTATTCTTGCAATATTTTTGATTCATTTAATTATTTATAGAAAAGTAAAGTTTTTTTACATATGGTTTTTATATATTTTTTATTTATTTTCAACAAAAAGCTTTTAATTTGAGATATTGGTTTGGTCACACTTCAATATATGTATTCAATACGCATTCGTAATTCGCTTACATGAACTTTTTTGTTATCTCTAAGTTTTTAAAAAATGTTTTTCGTCTGTTTAAAATGCTGGTTTTTGTAGGTATTATTATCTTTCTATAAAATTGTTACAATCATAAAGAAAATAAAAAAAAGCGATTTAATTAAATTTGAAACAAAAAATACTGTCAGTTTATTCAAATTATTCGTTAATAGAAAATATAAAAGATTGCAATAACAAATATTCCAATATGCATTTTTTTAGAAAAGAAGTGAATTGACTTTTTATTTTACAATAGTATGTACATGTTAAACTTTCATTTGAACCATGTATATATCTACTTTACTAGCAAAAGAAACGAATCATATATAATTTATTATTATAGATTACTAGAAAAAAAGCATATAAATATAAAAAAATTTACATTTTAATTGACATTTTGCTCGTTTCAAATTAATATTAGGTGTTATTTTTAACATCGGCCTAAAATATAAAGTTTCCGAATACATGTCAGGTACTTTAGAGACCATATACCTAAAGCAAATCTATTAGAAAGAAAAATATTCTATATAAAATGTTTTTAACACGTTTAATGCAACTAAAACTACAAATTTTGAGAATTTTCTGTATTTGACGTATTTAGATAATATAAAAAGATCAGCTGCTAAAAAAATACGTAACATACATATAATTATTATATTTAATGTTTATTTCTATCTTAAATATTGATACACATACGGATATTCAAAACTGGCTTTTGGATCAAATGCGTCAAAAAAATATTTATATTTTTTATTTTTCTAAAAACGCAAGAACAAATAACTGGATCCTATAAAACTAAGATTGAAGATTTTTTAACTATCTAAAAAATATTCAAGGAAAAAGCAGAAGCAAAGAAAATAGACACCAAAAGAACATAGCCGTAACAAATATTCCTATGAACAGCTAATTAATAAGATTATAAAAGCTTCTTTATAATAATTATATTAGAATTTTTTTTGATTTATCTTTTATATTCTCTTAGCGTCAAATCTACAAATAATCTATAAATATGGTTGTATTCAATTCGATTTCGTTTTCAATCTGTTCCTTTATATTTGATCTATAATTACACATAAAATTTAAACTAAACAAATCGTCCATACATCAATGTAGAAATTTATTGCTAATTCGTATATTTATTGAAAAAAAATTAGAACCGGTAGAGCTTTTACCATTATTTAGGCAGCATCAAAAATGGCAGTAACTAAATTGTATTTGTGGTTTTTAATATTTGTATATAATAACGATTTAGACAATATTTTGAAATTAAAGATTATCTTTTTTATTTTGTATCTAACCTTTTAAAGAAGCTTCTTTTAAACGCTAATAATTACAAAATTTTGCATTCAAATGTTGTTTAAAAAAATTTCACGATTTAAAAATTTTCAATTTAATGGCAAATAAAACCACATTTTAATATTATAATAAAGATGAACCCAAAATTTATCTATTAAATCTATATTTTCAAAAAACTTATAGTTTAATTCTATTCTACAAATCAACCCAAAATTAGTATAATCCACAATAAATTAATTTCTAGCATTATTTATTGTTTATTGTTAGAAATTTGTAGCTTAGAATATAAAAAAGTAATAAGTTTCAGTAAAAGAAATCAAAAACCACCTTAAATTTTTATTTGTTCTTGCGCTTAATATGATAACTAAATACTTAACTAATATGTATTTCTATCATATTATAATATTTTTTAATTTTTTCGTAGCACCAATTTACCATTTAATTCGTGTAAATCAAAGAGATTCAGCTTCTGCTTCATAAAAAAAATTATAAAATGTATAAAATAAAATTGGATTCTAGAACAAATTTCTAAAAAAATAATTTTTTGTAAACTTAACAACTATTAAACACATTTTTAGTTTACCTTGAAAAATATAAATTTTTTTAAATATGAATTTTTTTACAAAACAACATTTTTTTTAGAAAAAACAAACATATAGTTTAAAAAATATAAAAGATCGTTTAAAAACATGAAATTCAAATTTTTGAAAATTTAAGTCTAAAAATTAAAATTAATTGTTAAAACCGTTAAAAAACAATTTCCACGTAATTATTCTATGAAAGCTTTATTATTATTATTATTATCATCTTATATATATCTAATATGATATTATTTTCTGTTATATATCTTTATCGACGAATTTACTTGTTTTACAATCGTTTATTATTCATCGTGAAGCAAATAATATATTTAGGTTCAAAAAATAAAATATCATATGTTAATTATAGAATGAAATTTATATTTTCTTAATGTGAGTTTAGTTTTATAGACTTTTACTAAATATTGAACTTTGGAGAAAAATGGGGATAATAATTTATAGATGAAATTCTGCTTTCTCAGAAAAATAATTTACAAATATTTTATCAAATAACAAGCGAATATCAATTTCATATTGCATATACAAATTTACATATAAAAGAGAATATGATATAAGATACATACCAAATTTAAAAAAAAACGTAAAATTTCTATATTTTGTCAAAAGAAAAAAATACCATAAATGTTATAATTAAAGCATACATTATACTTAAATTAATTATAACTAATCTATGAAATTCAAAATATATATTGTATCAAAAAACGAGTTCAATCGAAAAAAAATTCTAAAATAGTTTAACAGAAAAATTTTTATGCTTTATTCTGAATCCTTATGCTTTTAAAATGTGCTAATAAACAATAAAACTGATTCTTATTTATTTTAAGTTATAGTAAACAATATTGAGCTTACTGTGCAAAAATTTTTGCACATTTTTCATGAATCACATTTAGTAAATAATTTAAAACATTTAAAATACAAAAATGTTTTTTTTTCATAATAACATATATATATCTAAATAAATAAGACTTTTTAATGAAATAAAAGTAACAAAGTAAAAAATTATTGTAGAAAATATTTAAAAAGCTTATATACGATACAATCAACATGCGTTATCCAAATTTCAAAGTATAAAATATAAATTTAAAAATAAAAATTTAATAACTACGTTTTTATTTTGGAAAAGAAACGACTAATCATAAATTTTCAACTTTATTCTTAAATTTAGATTACCAAAATCATTATATTATGCTAAACACTACTTATACAATTTAGATTATTTATAAAAATGACATTTTGTATTAAATAGCATCAAAGACATCTTATATTAAAATATATCTTTATTTATAAGGTCTTATTTAAATGTACAATTGATTTGTAAAACATATTTCAACAATTTAAATTCAGTAATTTATGATTATCTAAACTCGTATTTGCTAACTAATAGAATACCTTTCTATTATGTTTATAATAATATAAAATTAGGCTTCTAACTACCCAATATATTAATCTTTATCAATGCATATTAGTTAATGTGCAAGACAGAAAAAGGGTAATGTACAATAGGATTAGTAAAACTAAAAGTATTGGTAATAATAATTATAATATTAAAATATTATCACAAGTTATAGAGAAAAAATTGTATGTTCTATAATAAACAAGAAATTACCAAATAAACAGATAAAACTTTCACAAATTTCCTAATAATTTGGATTTTTTGCATCAAATTTTTTTTCATTATAGAGGCATAATTGTCGCACTAAAAAATTTTTCACAAACGATAATTTACAGTTAACTTATAATGAACCATCATTTTATGTGGAACATAAGAATAGAATACATATGTTTTATAGTAAATTTTGATATTAATAGCAACAGTATAGTCAATACTTATTTTTATGCATGTTTTTAAAGAAAATATAAGATAACAATCTTTTGGGGATATAAAAATGTTATTTTAATTCTAATATGTATTTTTTATGTTTTGGTATTTCCTTTTTTTAGCTAATAACTTAATTCATAATTTTTTTTTGTCTTAAAAGGTTTATTCTTTGAATTCTTTTAATCTCGCTATGTCAGCACATTTTTGTTTTTAAATGTTACCATTACTTGATTTTTCTATAATAATGATTGTTTTTTGTGCTCAATCAATCGAATATATGAAATTAGAAAACATAGTTGTGTTGCTCCTCGGTGCCCGCCAAAGTCTTTTGACTTTAGAAAATTTGTGCTATAAAGATTTTTTTCAATAATATTAATTTTTTACTTAGGTATATTTATAAAATCACGAAACTTACAACTCAGTGTTTCAAAGCTGTTTTATAACATCTCAAACATTTTTTATTCATCATTCCTACCAATTGTAATTTTTAATTATATAGTGATAAATTACATTAAAAAATGTAGAAAAATACTAAAAAAAAGAGAAAACCGTGAAAATAAGAAGTTAATGACATCTTTCCACTGCAAAAATTGAAAAATTAAATTCCTGTAATAAGAATTCTCACGTTTTTTGATTCTTTTTATTTTGTTTTATGTTATTTCAAGCTCAACATACTTCTTATAACCATATATTTGAATTTTAGTTATAATACTTTTTTTATTTGTTTCATAAATTAAATACAAATTACTTATAAAATTATTTGTACTGTATTTTTTAACTAAAAGTTTAGCTACTCTGATTAGTTTAATCATACTCTTAGTTAAAAAACAGTCAAACTTTGTTTTTAAAATAATTTATTGCCACTTAAAATGAACTGACGATAAAAACAATTGTCATAAGCAAAAAAAAATAAATCAATTTGTAATATAAAAGATCTTGATAACTTAAATTAAAAGATGCCATTTTGTTAATGAGTATTTAAAAATTTATTAAAAAAATTTTAAGAATAAATCACAAAAAATATACAGAAAATGATGATTCTATTTCATAATTTTAACCAATTTTGTGCGGTAGTTTGTTATAAACATTAAAAAATCAACCGTGTGCTGATATTCCTATATTAGGATAATCCTCATTTTCTTGAAATTCACATAGCAAAGAATATTCATTTACTTAAGAGTTGAATAAATGTATTAATATACTGTATTAATTCTATTTTTTTCTCTTTATATATTTTGGATGGTAAGATGAGTCACATATTTAGAACCAAATCAAAAAATTTAAATGTGTCTTTTTATCATGCATTTTAATATTAATCAAATTTTTAGAAAAAAACAATAATCAAAAAATACACATTTACTTAGAAATATAAAAATCCTTTTTAATCATTATTTTATTTTATAGAGCATACCATAAATTATGATGAAAAGTTAAAATATTCATGAAGATCACATAAAAAATGCTATTAATTAAAATTCATTTTAATTTATTAAATTATGCTTTAATCATACTTGTTTCGCAATCCGATCTCGATTAAAAATGATTCTTAATATCACTTCAAATTTGATTTAACTTAATGTGTTTTTTATCACATAACAAATTAAATGTAAAACGAATAAGAAAAAAACCTAATTATAATTTTATTGGAAAATATAACTTTATTATTTATATATCATTAACTATTTTTTGAATTTAACAAGTTAACTATAAGTATTTTATAATAAACTTGATTTTTTAAAAAAAATCATTTCATAATTTTCTGATTCATGTAAGACTTGTTTAAAATAAAATTAAAACAAAATCACAATTTTTAAAAAATCGATATTTCTTAAAAAAATGTTAATTTTTTTACTATAAAACATAATATGTTCATTATTGTATTAAAACCACATATTAATCCTAATGTAAACTAATATGCTTCCATAATTATTAAAAATATTTTGTAAGTGTCTAAATCAATATTTAAATTTTTTATCAAAAATTTTAAAATTATATTTATTTGATGTAAGATAATCTATCTAGCAGCTGAAAAATTAGTTTCACAATATTTATGGTGAATATAAAAATGTATAAAAATATAATATTAAACGTTTAAAATTTGGTTCCCATATATTTGCACACTTTATAATTACATGGGGCAATAATTAATGTTTTCTTTTTTTAAACAATGTTGTATAAAGTATTCTCAGCATTGCAGTTTTCAAATAAAATATATTAAAAATGAAACACAATTATGTATTTATAATTTTATTGATGTTTCAAGCATTAAGGTAATTAATGTTCCGTAATAGACACAGGAGCATACATATAAGAAACACAATTTTAGTATAACCTTTTTATGGATACATTTTACTAGATCTATAAATAGACATTTAAAAATACTCTTTTATGAAAGTTTTTATTTGAAAACAATGCTGTAATATATATTCATCTTGAATATTCATTTTTTGGTTTAAAAAATTGCAAAAAAATCTGACACGGTGCAATATAAAATTGTTAAAAAAACTGTATAA
This sequence comes from Edhazardia aedis USNM 41457, assembly GCA_000230595.3. Lineage (NCBI taxonomy): Eukaryota > Fungi > Microsporidia > Culicosporidae > Edhazardia > Edhazardia aedis. Next base: position 646,699 of record AFBI03000001.1, on the reverse strand, counting down.
CTTCTTTTTATAGTACAATTAAAACAAAAAATCAATAAAAACTTTTAAAATTCACTATTATATTTTTTAAGTAACTATAGGGCACGAATTTATTAAAAAGAATTTAGTCTTAGTAGATTACAAATTTGGATTTTTTATATCATATCCATTTTTCCTTTTCTTGATTTTTATTCATTTTCTTAGAATCTAGTACTTCCTTTATTAGGTTTCCAATTGTATCTATGTATCAAACCATCATCAACTTCAGTTAAACTTGTTGAAATATTTTTGATGTGTCAGATATTATATCAATATTTAAAATATATTTTTATAATTTCTTATGCTTTATATGGTACTTTTCCTTTAAAAAGTCGTACAAATCAACATGAAATTCAATGAGTTGATGAATAAATAATTTATATAATTCTATTAAACGAAATAAACGTATTTGACATCATCATTAAAATCCTTCATTGTTAAACGATGCAAAATTCATATGTGATCTGCAGTTTTTATGATACTGTGTTAATTAATAGTTTTTTTTGTTTTGTTCTTACAAAATTTATTTGTAGAAACACATTTAATTACCTCTGAAAATTAAAAATAATTTTTATAGTTACTTAAAAATAACGTTTCATTACAATTTACTGTTTATTTATATTAAATCATATTATATTTTTCAATGAACCACATGTTTTGCTTTTTTAGAAATTACCATTCTCATGGGATTAAATAAAAATTTAAGCTTTAGAAAACATTTTAAAGTCAACAAACAAAATAATACATTCGAAGGAATATGTATGTTCTTTAAATAAAAAAGCAATAAGCATCAACTTGACCGATTTTAATTGGTTTAATGTAAATATACGATAATACTATATACCAATAATTCTTTAAATTAAAAATAATTTTTTCGTATTAACCTAACATTTATTGCAGATGAAATATAATGTTTACGAAAAATCAACTTTAGAGAATATGCATATTATGATTTCAATATGTAATTTTAAATGTATTATTAAACATAAAAAAAGGTCTATGGAAAAAAATAATTTTCTAGGTATAAAATTTTAAAAAAGTCGAGGACAACTAATTAAAATATCCATTGAATCTCGTCTCTTGCGAAATTTATTTTTTTCATGTATTTTTCTGCTTCAAATACATTGAAATCCCTTTTATGCTTTAATCAATTATAATAATTTGCATTTAATTTATTCAATATGATGTTTTTGTTTAATATAAAAGCGAAAAAATAGTACTTAGTTTCTTATAAACACCTAAAATCACTTTACCAGGGCACCTTTTATATATAAAAATAATTCAATGCAATTTAAAAATAAATATAGCATGAATTATTTTAGATTTTTTTGCAGATATGTCTAAAAAATATATATGTTTAGGATTATAAACGCTTCGCTTTTCAGTTTGTATTTATCATTCAAATTGGCTAAATATGTATTTTTTATCAAATATAATTGCCTTCAAATTTTTATATTGCAAATTGAGAAATCACTGTTTATGTTAGAAATATTAATAGCTTTTTTGTGCATCAAAATAATACTAGATTGTTCTAAATCTTTGTCAAAAAATATCATTGATTAATAAAATTCAGACAAAATAAACTTTAATATCATCAATATTAAGGTTCTTTAGTTCCTTTGGAAAAATTATTGATTAAAAGGCATAATATTGATAACAAAATACATCTTTGCATGATATGATCTATATATTTATTTATTTTTAGACAAAAATATAGTTATGGTATAACAAAAAAAAAGTTAAAAAATTGCAAATTACAACTTTAAAAGTTTTATCTTTATTAGAAAATAGATTATTATATTAGTGTATAAGGCTAAAATCTATAAATAACATCTATTTTTTAATGTTTTTGTTGCGGATTCAAGCAAAAAAATTTTTATCAGATGTTTTTTAACGCAAAACCAAGCCAGATAAAACTTATTTTTAGATACAAAGTTTCATACGAAATTAAAAAATATCTAGAAGTATGTCAATTAAAGATTTGGAATGTTATAAGTTTATAACTGGTACAAAAATCTATTATTTGTAATAAATATATTTAAAATTTGATTTTCTCAATAGAAAATACAAAATATTGTTAATATTTCGCCTTTATTGTGTGTATTAAAATATATATTTATCAGATAAACATTAGATTTTAAAAATTTTTAGAAAACTTGATAAGCTTTATCAGTGTTCCTATCTTCTAAATATTAGTTTTAATCTATAAATACTTCTTTTATATTTATATTTCAATATATAAAAATTCTTATTGTGTCAAAAAGAAATGATTTTTTTTATATTTGATAAAGTCATTTAGAACACATAAAAAATAATATGTTAATATCTATTGAAAAATTTAAAAAAGTAACCACAAAAAGCTACTTTTGACACAGAAGCACATCTATATTGATTTTTTTTATAATTTATCATATTTTTTTGATACATTTGAACTAACTTTTTATTCTAGAAAAATAAAGTGCAATCAAAATTAAATTTACATATTCTATTATAATGAAAATAGTAAGTTAATTTTCAACAAGGCGATAAAAAACACGCCAAAAAATTTAGAACTGATAAGTGAATAAAATAAAAAATATGGAATTTTCCCGAAAAAGGTGAATAATTGAAAATAACACGATTGTAAGTAAGTATAAAAACACATATGAAATTATATAAAAAAGACATTATGTATAAGAATATCATTTTATACAACCATATTCAAACACAACAGCATATTATAGATATATCACAGTTTAAACCCCAAAGTAAGTTTTTAAAGAAATTTCTACGAAAATTTTAGATGGTCAAGTTTACACATTTTCATTAATTACTTTTAATATATTTTATTGCAGGTAAATTTAAATGATATTCTTTGTATATTTATATAATATTGTTTTTATAAAATAGTAATAATTTTTTTCTTATTTTTTTGTACTTTATTTCATATATGCCATCATCAAAAAACAGCTTCATTACAAGAATATTCAGATAGAAAAAATGTCATGATACACCTTCTTGGCTTATACATAAATATAAAAAATAAAGTTTCTCAATCAAAATATCTTGGATTCCACATCGAATTTTGTCATTTCCTATTAACCTTTGATATTTTTTATTGCTTTTGTGCTTTTTATAACAAATATGAATAATAAAATAAATATTTTCACATAAATAAATCAAAGTTGTCATCATAAGACGATAAAAACCTTATATCAAAATTTCTATTCGCAGATAAATCGAGATTGATTTATAATTTGCAACTTTCGCCTAAATTATGTATTGCTTTGTATAATAATACATAGAAGAAACAAAATACATAGAAATAATAAAAACTCAATAGATTCAAAAACAAGTAAATTTACAACATTATATGATTAAACGAAATTCTAATGAATGTTGCATTATTTTTTGCAACAAACAAGCTCAAATGATCTATTATTTTTTTAAAAGGCGTAATAAAATTAATCGCTAGTATTTTCTGTTAAAAAAACATATATTCGATTATAACACATGTTTCAACTAAAGAAATATTTAGAAACATCAATTAAACGAAATTTACTATCTAAATACAAAAAATTACTTGGATTAAAAAATTAATGACAATTCGATAATGTTACCTCTCTTATGCCAATCTTATATTTGCGAAGTTTATATTCTTTGTAATTATATATTTAAGAAATATCACAATAAATTTAAATACTAATTTAATATAAAAAGTGAATCAACACTTTGTTATATCGAAGACTACAGAGCCTATGTTTATCTACATCTGCAAAAACAATATACATAATACCAAATTATTGATATAAAATAGGACAAATATATAGAATAATATTGTTACACAAGTAATACTTACAAAATTTTATAAAATATGAAAGTTAAAAGAGAAAAAAAATACACTAAATGAATAACAAAAGGATAAAACAAACGAAAAACACATATAATGTTTATTTTGATATTCATATATCGATATATATATATATATATATCAAAAAACCCCAAATTCCGTAAGTATCACATCCGATAATAATGACCTACTTTTTTAATTTGAACATATGAGGTCATTTTATTAAAAAAAATTTATCGTAAAACCTTGAAATAAAGAATTTTTTTTATTATATCCCATCAAAGTTTTTTGATTCTACCAAAAATAGTTCTTGTATTTTTAAACCCACTTATTTGTATTTTTTAATCTAAGCTAAAGCTCTATCGGTATAAGAAAAGGCATTATTTTTCGTATACCATTTTGAAATTGTTATCAATATTGTGCAATTTTAGAATTTGAAATAATAATGAATTTTTTTGTTTACAATGTGATAAACAGCGATTAAAAGAGCAAGATTCAAAAATAAAACCTACAGAAAAAAAAATAATTTTACGCACCCAAAAATATTTCAACAGTAAACATTATAATTATAGAATGGATATAAACCTTTTTTCTATTTTTTTAAAATTTAATAACTTAATAATATTATATTTGTTTCATTAAAACAAATAAACTTTATGAACAAAAATACCAATGAAAACATTAAAATAAAACGAAACACTTATATCTTTAAATATTAGAATTTTACTATAACATAAATAAATTTCGTATGCTACGAAAATAAACCCAAACAATTGTTTTTTGCTAAAATTATTTAGCTCAAAATTCAAATTAAAAAGTTACCTTTAATTTTATATTAAAGATAAAATTACTTGGATTACGATTTTTTAAAAATATCATTATTTTTAAGATTTTTTTTCTTACAAAATTTTTGTTGTTATTGGTTTAGTATACACTTAAATTTAACCAAAATTATTCATATGAATATGTCCTCAAATAACATTGTTATGTATTTGTGAAATTGAATAACTTTTAAATACAGTCAGCACACTTTTAAATGAGTATATGAATAAAAAAAGGTTATATTTTGTTTTTAAATGGTGTATTTTTTTTATTACTGATAATACAATGGTTTTCACACTGTTTCTTATTAGTAATTTTAATATATGTTCGATTTTTCGATTAAAAGAATACAAAATAAATGATAAATAAACAGTATACATTTGAATATATTTGATCTCTAAGCAATAAAGTGTTATGCATATATACAATTTTATAATTCATTATATAAACATACCAATTTAATATATATGTCCCTTCTACAGATTTATAAATAATTATAATTGTAGCAAACTGGAAAACAGATGATATTAACACAACTATGATCAAATTACAATTTTATAGTTAGAATACTAAAATTTGTTTTTTTAATTGTCGTTAAACATGTTCTTTTTAATTTCGGTATTTACCATTCAAAAAAGCAATTAAAAATATTTGTAAAAATTCATTGCAATAAAAATCTTGTAAATTTTTTATAACCATTCATTTCGCTTAAAAGAGTATAATGACGAATAAATTTTTTTAAAAAATATATATTAACCTCGACAAAAGATTAATGAATCCTATTTTTTTCTTTTATTTGACATTTTTATAAGCAAAACCTAGATCTTGATAAAAATGATTGATTTTTACAAAATCACTATGGATTTAGGAATAAAGCAAAATTTGATCATATTTTTTGAAATTCTAAAGTATAAATTTTAGAATTTAAATTATATATCATCGAATTTATATTAAAAATAAAAAATAAACATCTTTTTATAGTTCCTTGTTACTAAAAAAAACAAACAAAAAAAGGTTAGCATAAAAACACAAAAAACAATATTTTTTACTTGTTTCTTAAGTATAATAATCAATAAAAATTTTAATTGGATGTAAACTTGACGTAAATAATGTTATAATTAAGAAAATCTTGGGCCGAGATGTGTGTAAGGGTTCGTTTATGTACTTTCAACATAGTTTATTTATGAAAAAACGAAGTGGGGACAGTGTTTGAAATTTTCTACATATAAAAACAATTTTTTTACAAAAAAAACATTTTTAAAACAGGTCTTTGTATAATACATCACCACATTTTTCATATATACGAACTACACATGTTTTTAAGGATAATTCATCTTATAAAAGAACAATAAATATTAAAACCTATGAATTAATTACAATTATCAAACAACGTACTTAAATGAACAAATCAAGTTATATTATCTTGTTTTTTTCAATTAAAAGAATTTAAATCAACTTTTATTCAAATAAAATAATTCAGAAAATACAATATTAGCTTTTCAATAATGATAAAACCGATCTAATTAAATATTGAATTTTTAACAATATTTTTTTTAAATCATAAATGACTCTACAAAGATTATATTTTTATAATAAATTTCATATCATAGTTTTATTTTCTTTGATTATCACAATTTTTGTATATGCGAAGTCACCGTGTAACCTGGAGACTGGCGTAAAAAGATAGAATATTGAGAATTTCAGATAGGGGTTTTATCAAATTCAATGATATCTTGTGACCAGATAGTTGCCTGCGGTTTATATTATGCATCTAAAACGTTCTTTTCTTATCTGTTATTGTGTATACGTTTAAATCCAGCCCAGCTCCTTTTACAGAGCGCAGGTATTTTAAGCCATGCCTTTTGATAAATGAAACACCTTTACCCAATGTAACTGCGCAAAAATGTGGTTATAAAAGTATATAATGAAGAAACAGGTTTAAATGCAAGCACAAGTTTATTCTTCTTGATTAAAATGAGTAAATTGATATTTATTAAATTTAAACTAAACAAAAAATATTATCTCAACTTTTTTTTAAAAGTTATTTCACCCAATAATTGATTTTATGAATATTATTTATTTCTATTGGTTAAAACACAAAGATTTTTGCATAAGTGTTACTTTTTGATTTTTTTAAAAAATTTTCAAGGATGTCATATTCTTCTAGCTCTTTTTAAATTTCCGCAACCAATTTGTACTGTAAGAATTCATGCATAGTGAAAAAAGAAAATGCGGATAAAAATTCAAGTTTCTTTATTTAAAATTTAGTATTGCTTTTTAAATCTATTTATAATATATTTGGTATATTAAAGTTGCCCTCTTTTTGTTTCTATAAATAACTAAAGTTTATATGTCTTTACTTGTTCCATTCTCGATTAGATAAAAAAATTATATCGAAAATGAATTATATATATGCGTTTTTAAACTTCAAATATGTAAAAAAATATTTATAAAATTGAATAATATTCCACATTTTTAGTACAAAATAACATTAAAAAACCTATCTTCTAAAATTTTTACAGTGAAATGCAAGGTTATGTAAAAATAAAAAATTTCCACACATATAAAGCAAGTGTCGACTTGAACCCTGTATCTGATTTAAATACGTACATAGATAAATATAATAAATACTTTAATTAGTATTTTTTTAGTTAAAAAAAGTAAATTTTCCTGGTTTTTGAAAAAATTAAATCAATATAATGACAATAGATTCGAAGAGTTTTTATATAATATTTTGTTTGATAAAATAATTTTGTGTTATAAAAAAATATAATATCAATGTATACACTTGGTTTATTTATTAATTTAATTTTTATGTTAAAATGACATTAACTAACACTTTTTTTCTTGAAAAACAGAATTTGTAAATTAAATACTAAAAGAAAAGAACAAAACGATTAATTTGTTAGAATTTTATTTATTTGAGATTATGGTGGTTCATAAATTCTAAAAGAAAAATATTTAATAAAAATGACAATTTTTAAGAAACTATTCGGTTATATTTTATTTAATGGTATAAACATAATATAATATTATTTATTATCATTCTGGGAATAATAAAAAAATAAAAATGGTATAAATTGATTTTTTAAACGTTTTATTTAATTTATACACATGAAGACGTTGTTTTCTGACTTTGCATATTTTAGGTTGTATTCGTTTCAAAAAAGTCACAATTTTTGAATTTCTAATGTAAAATTATATATTTTTCTGTTAAAATTTTTTTTTATGTTGTCATGTCTTCAAACATATTTTCTTTCTGTTTTATTCAATCAGTAAATTTTTTTTGCATTATTATTATTTTTATTATTTTTTGCTCTATTGAACTCAATAGTACCACAATATTAAGACAGTTGTAAAGTAGCAATGTTACATTAGAAACAAATAAATTTAGTTTTTTGCTTATTAACCCTTTTATGTTATCTATAGATAACAGATATGTTTCGTTTTAAATTTTTAGCGATGTTTTCTTAACTGATTTTCTGAAATCTAGATAATATTCTAAAAAATATAATGCGGTAAATTAGAAATGCTGCATCTATAAAAGCATATTAAAATAAAAGAATAAAAAATAAAAAAGAATAATAACAAATTTAATTTTAATCTTAATAATAACTTTTAAAAACATTAGTCAATATGTAGTTAGCCAAAGAACTTTTTTATATCTTCTTGAGAACTATTTTGGCAACAAAAGCATTTTTAGCGCTTTCCGCAAACAATATTATAAAAATAAAAATTGAATAAAATAGTTAATAAACAGTTGTTTTAATTTAAGATAAAACCAGATGAGAATATTCTTGTTATTTTACGATAAAAATATTCGCATTCATGTGATTATTTATCTAATATTAAAAAGAAACTCTAGTAAATAAAACCAATTTCTTTTTGAATCAAAAAAATATCGCAGTGAATTGCAAAATTTCTAGCGTAACATTTCATTGTACATTCATAGATTTTTATGAGCAAAATTTAAAAATAGATGTTAAAAGTCATAGCTGAAACATATGTTTGTCACTAATGATAAAAAATCATATGTCTTAATTATAGAGTTTTTATTCCAAGTAAAAATCTATACATTGAAACGGCATTTAAATGCCAAATGACCATCTAAAAAAATTTCAATTAAAATACAAGCTTGAAGGTTTATAATAAATAGCTGTTTAAGATCACTAAAATTTAATGAAAGTGTTACATTCTGAAGATTATGGTGCCAAAAATAATACAGGATATAATCTTTTCATAACAGTTGTTACTATTTGTAATAAAGATTCTTACCACATTTAAATGCTATTTTTTGAAAAATGTTATAAATGAAACAAAAACACCAAAAAAGTTCGAATTAAAAACCTTTTTTTTGGTTAGTAGTAACAATTAAACTTACATTTAAAAATATTAATAGATAACTAATAATTAGTAAACGAGTACATAAGAGTTTAGTTTTTCATTAATATCAATAAAAATTTTTATTATTCAATTGAATCAAAATCTATTATGAATCATGATTTTATATATGGAATTATCGTATTTCCACAACTTTAAGTATTTATAAGTTAGTTGGTCAATATTTTTGTTTATAAAAACAAAATAAAACTATTTTAATATCATAATTTTCAAATTTAGTATTTATAGTGTTTATTTTGCTACGCTATTGATTTATATCAATAATCTTGTACTTTTTGTTATGTTAATTTTTATATTTCAGTGTTTTTATTTTTTTTGCAATAAAATGCATTATCTAATTCAATATTTTTCTTTCTTTTGAAAATATACGATTTTTGTTATTATTATGCAATATTTTTTTAAAAATTATTTGTTGTCAAAGCTAAAATTTTTGGTATATCACATAAATTGCGCTTTATGTTGGATTCATCAGAAGAGCCTTCACTTTCAAATAGTTAAAAAAATAAATTATTAACTGTTTTAACCCGCCATGGTTACACTAAGGACTTGACAAGGATATCTCAAAAAAAAAATTGATGATCACTTTTCTTGATCTTTCCTTTTGTGCTTATATAAATAAAATTGTATTGAAACATTAAGAAAATGTAGCAACGGTGTACAACGACTGTACATCGGTGATTGTTCCATAAAGGATGTTAATACAATATTTTATACAAGTAAATATTAACAAATATTTTAATATTTTTTTCTTGTTTAGGACATCCATTTACTTATTTTTTTTTTAAAAAACTCAGCATGGTCCTAATTTGAGAAAGCTTTCAAGTTTTATGAATTAAAAAATTTGGAATTTTTTGTTCCGTAAGTTACTTTGATTAATAGTTTATTTTTTTTCTTAGATTTCTTAATTTATTTGTTTCATTGTGAGGCTATTATATTTTTTCAATGCTTCAATAAATGTAAAACAATCAGTAAAAAAAATTATAATGAAATATTAATTTGATTCTACGCTCTTCTGCTAACTAGAATGAAGGGTAAATAAAAATTACTTAGTTTTGATCAAAATAAAAAAACATGATCGTAGAAACTATTAATTATAAAGGAATTATTGAAACGACCTCAATAAATACAAATGTGATTTACCAAAAAACCGATCCAGATTTGAAGAACTACCGAAGTGGATGGAGAAGAGAGACGAAAAATCCTACTATTTCCATGATTTAAGTAACGAGTAAAAGTTTTAGTTAAAAAAACCATATATTCAAAGTTTATTATTTTTACATAATCCGACATTGTGATTCAAACCTAAAAATTTTTTTGTGTTAATTTTGGTTGCAGAGTGATATCTGTTTTTACAATCTTCTTGATGTATTTTTTCTTTTTTTTTGTGTATTGTTTTACACATAATAGCTTAGCAGATTAATTATGTTTTTTTTTGTAAATAGAAACCATTTGATATGTATATAAATTTATTACACTTTAATTTAAAGCATCAGCAAAAGTAAATTGCCTAAATAATCATCAGGTTTCACAAACTAAACAGTACAAAAAATAAAAATTTCTTTTCCAATAGTTAAAAGACATATATTATAAATAACAATTTTTATTTTACAAAAACATCATGATTTAAAATATTAACATAAAATTTTTATGCATGAATGTCTTAAATAAATAAGCAAGATATTTTCACACAAAACGATAAATATTCATATCCAAATATTATTTATAAAATTTTGTAGGCTAGTTTTCTTTATTTATAATGAAAAAAACATTTTTCATTGCATTTGAGAATTTATTAAAAGTAGGTGAAATAAAAAATGGAATCGATTAGGGGAAATTACAAACAAAAAAATTGATTAAAAAATAAAGAATCTGTTAGTATTGAATAATTCAACAAATTAAAATAAATGATGAAAATTTTCTAAATAAAAATTTAATAATTCAAACATTAACATAAGGCTATTTTTAAAATATCTTTATTAAACAAAACTTAACTAAAATCTAATTGTTAATGATTTAAAAAAAATCAAAAAAGAATATTGCAAAAAAATAAAAAATTGAATATATCGGATGAATAATTTTGTCAATTATCATGTAAATATTTTGAAAATCATTTTTAAATAATATTTAAAAGTGTTTTTGTCAAGTTAAACAATATTTTTTTTAATTGTTTAAAAATGTCAAATCGTTTTAATATAAAACCATTACCATTTGAAAATTTAAATTAATATATATTTCAAAGTTTTATGATTTGATTATTGCATCGAACCATTGAAAACAATTTATTTGAAAATAAGTTTAACATTATATATTTGGTTCTTAGAAGAAAATACATAGCGGTTATGTTTTATACTTAATTGGTACTAATGATTAGCTTAAAATATTTTAATTTCTATTTTGATTCTGATAAAATTTGCTTTAAATAATTAATGAAATTCGATTTTTAATTAGTGCTTTAAAAGGATGCGATTTTGTAAATATTGGTGTTTTTATTATTACTCAAATATTTAAAGAGTTAAATTTAAATAAATATATAATTTAATAATAACAAATATACTTTTTTTTCGTTATTATCTAAAATCTGCCATATCCAATAGTTTTAATAATTTAATACCCTTTTAAGAAAGTCCCTTTGTTTGGTTGCGTTATATTATTTGTATTGTATCATTTCTATAAATATAAACATAATTACTTTTTTTATTAGTAAATATAAGTTTATAGCGAAGAATCTTAAACCATCTTATTTTTTAATATACGGGACATAATATTCGTAGAAAAATTTCAAAATTATAATCATATACGCTGTAAAAAAGACAGAAAACACTGAAAAAAGTATAAAGAAGATCAGAAATGTTTAATTTAAATGATTTTTTTTAGTAAATCTTGAAGATTGTGCTTTTAAAGAAAAAAAAACACAATTTGTGAACTTTTTAAATCCCTTGATTTTACATTTAATTTATATTAAAGTTATGTGTTTGTGGGCACTAGGTAGCTGTTTCGAATGCGCAAGGTTTTAAAATACTATTATTTTCATATAAAGAGGTTGGATGGATGTAAAAAAGCCAACAAAGCAATCACAAAAAAAATACAATAGTTCACTAGTTATCACTATGATTTACTGAAATTTTTATGAAGTCTAAAAAAATCAAGTTTATTTTAATATTCATGAAAATAAAAGGAAATGTCAAAAACTTTACATTTTTACATAATTACTAAACGAAAAATGCTCATATTTATTTTATTTCTGCTATTATATCTATATATCTAAACAATAATTTTTTTGCATAATAGGTAATTATACAAATTTGAAAAAATTTCATTAATGAATTTGGTTTTTTTTGTTTTATGTTAAAGTAGACCAAAATATAAAAAATTTAAATTTGCGAAATATAATTTATTTTCGTATTTCTTTTTTCTTTATTTTGTGATAATTCAGGGTTAATATTTTCCCTCAAAATTTTAGAATTTTATTTTAAATATTTGTACCATTGTAAATCTGCTAGGGATCATTAAGAACTTCGCAGGAATAAAATATATAGCTACAAAATAAGAATAATTCGACACGTCATAATATTTGTAATTAGGAAGCTTCTTTTGACAGATAGATATTTCTTGGACGATTAAGTCCAACATTTTACGGTGACCAATCGTTACAAATGAAAATGGTCCGCATTCTATATGTTTTTTATCTGAAGTAAAAATACATATTTGTTTAAATAATTGTAGAAATAAAAAAATACCAAACAGCCCCAGCAAATAAATGTTTTTAATGATTTTTTTTTCTATTAGCACATTTTTCTAAATTGAAAGGTAAAAAATTGAAAAAAGATTAAAACATATAAAATTTCTTTCTAAGTACATAAAAAAGTACCAGGATGCCAATAAGTCTATATACAATCAGTACGTGTATAGCACGAATTTTAAACCTTTAATCTACCACAATATCATTCCACGATTTTTTTCTTCATTGATTAATATAACATCAACCTGAAATATAGCATAAATTTTTCAATTTTAGCCGATATTTATCAAAAATAATAGAATACTCTGACAATACAACTAAAATTAGGCAAAAATTGATCCTAAAAAAATTATTGTTGTGAATTTATTTTTTTTTAGTGAAAATTATAAGTATTATTCTATCGAAGTAAAATAATAAAAATTTTATCATTCTTTTTGTAAATTTATATAAACATTTTATTTCTCTCTGAATAAACTTTGCTTTTGAGTACAGGTTTGCAATTTATTCAAATGAAACCCATAATTAGAGCGCCTATAGAATTTCAAACACGTTTAAACACAAAATTTAATTTTTAAGTCACCGAAAAATATATTTGCATTCATCATTGTACAAATAAAGTCTATATATATTAAATTAACTTTTATTATAATTAGAAACCTTTTACTTTTAATTTTTAAAATTCGTAAATTAACTAAGGAAACAAAACCTTCAACATATTCATTGTCCTAATACCGGTCCTACTTAACAAAAAAACTTCAAATATCTTCTTATTATCATCAATTAAGCATTTTTCCCGCTGATATGAAAAATATAAAAAGAAATTTGTCAAAGGAAGAACACTTTTACAAACATTGCAAAAATAATTCTATTTCTATAAATATAAAGATTTCTTAATTCAATCAATTCTGTTGAGCGCCAATAAATTTATTATAAAGATAACAGAATTTATTAATATTACATTTTGACATACATTAAACCTAAAATAAAAAAAGCTACAACTATTTAAAAAACACCTTAAAGTATTAAAAGTATAAATTTTTCAGATTCAGATCTTATAAATAATTTACGCAACATGGTAAACAAGAAATCATTACAATTTTTAAACATTGTGATACTATAGCTTAAATCTATAACAGTAGTTAATTTAATAAATACAATCAAAACAAAATTCACAAAATTAGTTTATTTTAACTATTGCTTTATTGGAATATATTGAATTTCCTATAAACAAAAATAAATTTTTGAATAGAAATTATTTGCATCCTTTAATTAAGAATATAAATGTTCTTTGATCATATTTTTCTGATGTTATTGAAAAATTAATAAAAAACTTTAAATTTTACATGCATATTAAAACAACCAAATCAATTGAATTGCTTATCAATGAAATATTTAAAAAATTTATTCGAGCCAAAAATTTCAAATATTTCTTCGGGTTTATAATTATTCTACACTATGAAAATAACTTTTATTTTAAAAAGTATAATGTCCATTAAAAGTTGAATTCGATGAAGATCAAACGCAAAAAATATCACATCGAAAATCAAATACAACTTATAAAGACATTTGCTATATTATAAGCTATATGAGATATATTTTGATTCAATAGTAAGAAAATATTTTCACGTATTCTTAGAAAACAAAGCTATTTGGATTTTTAGTTAGTCTATAAAGTGTACCAACTTCCGTTTCTAATTCCTGAATGTACTCATCATAAACCATTACTTTTAAAAGTGATTCTACATCACTTAAGTTTAGTTGCACAGAGCTTATTTTACATCTTTCAATGTGCTTATGTATTTCTTCAGCTGAAGGAAAGTTTTTGTAATATATCTCGTTTGCATAATTATCATTTAAATATTTTATGACCAGTTTTACAACACAATTAAAAAATTCATCATCAATTTCACCATCATTAAACCAAACACCACCGGTTACATCTTCACATACTTTATCAGAATATAAAACGTATATTTTGCGGTTGTTTTTAACTGATTTGATGCTTTTTATTATTTTTTTATTCTCCATTTGTTGCAAAATTTTGTTTATTAAATTTTGTGGAATATTGCTTTTCATCTTAATGTCTCTAAGCCAAAGACCTTTTCCATTTGTTTCTGCTATTAATTGGTAAATTATGCGTTCTTCATCAAAACTACTGGCGGGTTTTTTGTAAACCAATGAGGACCCAGAGCCATAAATGTCAATTTTTTTGGTCTTTAGTAGATTACTTAATATTTTAGCTGTTTCTTTTTTTGATAGATCTGGAAAATTGGTTTTTATCTCGTCCTCACATACACCATCTTCTTTTGATAGTATAAAATCTAGTAGATCCTGCATGAAACAAGGGGTGGTTGTAAAAACATGGACTAATTGTAATTTAAATATTAGAACCCATTAAAGTATACGAATCAAATGATATCGAATAATTATTTGTATATTATTTTTATTATATGAAAGCCATATTCAGAAATTAATTTATCTACAATGAAAAACAATGGATTTTATTCCAAACGAATATATCGTTGCCTTAATCTTATTTTAACATCTTTTACGTGAAATTCGTAAATTACTCTATCAAATTTAATTCTATTAAAAATTTTTAAAACCAATGTAGCACATATACTCTAAATAAATTGAAAGAGCTAAATTTGAATATTGTTAGGAATCCTTATATTTTTTTTTAGGAAAAATGACAAAACTGTATGCTAAAAGCAATTCTGTATTGACAATAAACACTACTTAACATTAATTATTAAATCAATAGAATGCATCATGATTCTTTCTGTCGGAAATATGCAAATTCATATTAAAATTGGATTTAGTTTTATTTGTGACTTAAAATTTTTAATTAGATAAATAAAATGACAAATGAACATTTACTTTAAATATATATTGAGATTTTATAAATTACTAATTTATCAAATAAAGCTATAAATAGGTGTGAATTTGAGAAAGGAAGGGAAAAAATGGAAGATAGAAAGTTTTCAAATAAATATGCCGATGAAACCTCACGGAATGAAAATAATAAATATCACAATTACAACACTTTCAATTTTACAATCATGATAATATAATTAAATGAACCATTTCTGCTATTGAAGGAACTTGTTTCGATTTTTAAAAAAATAAAAGACAGTTTTTACATAATGTCGACTACACCATGATCTATACCTTGGTGAGGAAAGTTATGCACAAGATAGGTTGAAAATATTTATCATTAGGTTTTGGGAGCACTTACCCGCAAAAGAGATGGGTTTTATACAGTTTATTGTATGTATTAAGGTTCATCATGTATTTTTATATTTTTTTTGTATGTGCTTATATGATTTAAGCTTGTTTTAGGCAACCATCGATAATAAGTTTAGATCATGCTTAATCCGGAAGAGAACAAAAAGGATTTGTTACATCAATTGAGTGTGGAACTGTGGATATTGTTCTTTGTGATATGCGATCTGTATCAATGATTCTATTCAGCTTATCACAACATAGTCACACTGTTCAATTTGAAATTTAGATTTATACATCATTTGATATTATTAATATGAAAAAACAGGTTTAAGTTATAAAAAGACCTTATACTGGGCTAATAAGTACATTAAATAACATATAAATCTCATTTAATATATTTTTTTATTATTACAAATGTTTTGATGATATTTTCAATACTTCAAAAACTATTTTACTTTCAATATTTTTTAGTATTAATCCATTTATGATTTTTTTAATCAAAATCAAGAAAATTAGAATATTAATTTTTTTCCAAAAAATATTTATCCTTGTGAAATAAAAATATTTTTTTTTAAAAAAGATACATAAAGTTTACAATTTTATTTTTTTAGTAAAAAAGTTGCATGAAAATTTAAAAATAGATATTATTTAAAGAAAGTAATTTATTGATTAATTGATTATGGCGTAAAAAATTTATTTTATTTTGTTGTGAAATTACTGTATAAAAAATAGTGAATTTCGCATATACCATAGATTTGTAGAAATTAGCTACAAAAGAAATTACAAAATCCCTCATATTTTTTGGTTAAAAATTTTTATATCTAACAAAGCGACTAATTGGTATGAAATGATATTTTTGTATATTTATTTACCTAGTTGTAATTATATAGTCATTTAAATCATTAAAATATCAGTAAATTACAAAAATTTAATTCAAAAATGAAATATAGTAAATAAAACATAACATAAAATAAAATTTAATTTTTTTTCTTGTACAATGAATTATAAATAATGTGATACATTTTTAATTGTTTAATAATATTGAATATAACACAAACCTGTTTTTAGGAAAATTATAGCATTTTACTGTTTTTATTTATAATATAAGTTATTTTTATTATTATTATTCTGATGATAATATTTTGATAACCCTGAAAAAATTCGAAAAAACTAGAAAATGCAAAAAAATAATATTAAAAGCAAAAAAAAAAAATTTAAATCAAGTGTCACAGTTAACAAATGTAGCCTTTGAAATTTCAAAAAATTAAGTTAAAAATTAATTTTATTAATTTAAAAGAATAAAATCAAATAAACAAATTTTTTTAAATTTGATTTTAGAATTTTATAATATAATTTAATGATACAAAAATTTAATAATCATTAATTAAAAATGAAATAATTTATCAAATACGAGATATTTTAATTTACGATAGATTAAATAATCTATCAAATAAAACTATATAAAGGTTGCAAATTTGTCAATGATGAATAGTTCAAAGAATATATAAATAAATCTGTAAATAAATTTGAATATTGTGAAAACAACAATTCTATTGATTCACAAAGTATTTATATCAAGCTTTGTGTGGTACTATAAAATATTAAAAAATTGTTAAAAAATATTCTTCTTAATGTGAACAAAAATGGATAATTAGAATTTGGTTAAATATGGAATTTTGTATTTCAATTTCTAAATGAATACGAATTTACTATGTTTATCAATTTTAGTTGTTCCGAAAATAGAATGTGCTTTTGGTTTATCAAAAGTTGCAACTTGCTATAAAAAAAAAGAAGAACAAAAAAATATTGAAAAATATGTGATATTTTAAATTATAAATAGTTTACATTTAAAAATAAATAATAATGATGAACAAAAATAATATTTCTTTTTCTTTAAATTATAATAGTAATACTTTTAACAAAAACATTTTAGAATATTATTTTAGGTATAACAAAATACCATGTGAATACAACACTTTGATTATATTTTATTATCTAGAACCATTTTTAATCATTCGAAATTTATTAAAAAAACCTCTCAATAACTGCATGAAACCAGTTTTTGCCAGAATAAATGCGTAGCCGATTCCAAAGACATGTCACTACATACCATGCACTATTCATTACAGCTCAAATCCTTTCTAGAACTTTATCTGGTAGATATCAGGCACTCATATATTAAGCATCAAATTTCCTTTGATATTTATGTCTTTTATCACTTGGTATATGATACTTAGACAAAAACCTTTTGAATTAAATTCAAAAATAATTTTTAAAGAAAAAAACAAGTAAAAAACCAACAATAACATTATAAATTACACATCTTAACAATTTCTATCAAAAGGATTTTTTGAATGTCAAGTTAATGTAAAATTTACAATTCAGTTCCTATTAACACAATAAACCTTACTGAACATTCATTATATTAGATAAACACCTGTATTCACAAAATTTTTTAATTTTAGTAAACATTTGAAATCCTTTGAGCAAAAAAAGGCACTTTATTTTTACAATGTTGTTTATAATAATTTTAAATTTTCGATTGTTTGTTTTAAAGAGTTTAGCATAGTTTTTAAATTATTATTGATTGATCATCAGTAAATGTTAAAAATTTCAATTAATGTCGTGA
Source organism: Edhazardia aedis USNM 41457 (assembly GCA_000230595.3). Classification (NCBI taxonomy): domain Eukaryota; kingdom Fungi; phylum Microsporidia; family Culicosporidae; genus Edhazardia; species Edhazardia aedis. The sequence goes on along the minus strand of AFBI03000001.1, from coordinate 628,033 downwards.
TATACATCACTTGATTCTCATTTATGATAAATAATAAAATTTTTTATAAAAATCAAATATCATACCTTTTTGTAACCATTAATTTGGCCTTTTATAGTTCATAAGGTTTATTTGTTATAAAAGTATACAGATGTGTATAGTGTATTTTTTATTCAGAAATATTACCTTTAAATAACCATTTTGACGTGCCTTATACATTTATATAAGCATTTTTGCGATTACAAAAGTATTAAACAATTTTAAAAGTATTTTTAGTGATAACAGTAATACTAACAACAAAGGTTATAAAAATTTCAATAACAGATTTGGTAGCAGAAATCTCAGTGAATATTTGAATAAATAAAAAGCATCAAATTAATTGATATAATATTCATTGTTTCCCAAATTTTTAGGTTTTTAATACAAAAAAATCTCCTAAATAAATTACTGTTAAAGTTCTCTTTTGCATTGATTATTGCTACGAAAATTTATTATTTTCGATTACTTTACCAATAAAAAAATTTTGAAAAGTATATGATTGAAAGTATAATAAGAATATTTAGGATTCTTTGTAGTACTATTAAATCACCTAAAATTTTTTTTTAAATAAATCATATACCATGTTAAACATATCTGAAAAAAGAAAATATCATATAAACATGTGCACGAATTAATTACATTTGAAAAAAAATTTTAAATGATAATACATTTTTATATACATTGATGATAAAATTTAGTTATATCTATCATGTTTAGTTAATTATTTTCTAGATGTTTCTCTAGTTTGTAATATTTACGAAACATCGAAAAACTGAAATCAACACCAAGTTTAAGATACAATTTCCCCAGTAATCCACAAATATAATGATTTTTACTAATTAATTATATATTTGCTTCATTTTATTTTAAAAATTTCCGACCATATCAAGCCTACCTTACATTATATTTTTTTCTAGTTTTCAATCTCAATAGGTCAACCCGACTTATAATCGTTTTCTAAATCTATAAGACAATTTCTAAAAAAGATCAGTAACTTATTATGAAACGACAATATATTTCTGTCAACGCGCAAATTTGTGTATTTTCTTCAACTAAATCAAAACAAATAAATAATTAAAACATTAATAAAAATACAAACCAAATATAAATATTTCAATAATGGTAAAAATGTGTTTTTAAGATTAATTTATTTGAAAAATTATATTAAAATTATACTATGGTGTTTTAATATAAAAATTTGTATTAAATTTAAGTAAACTATATATTTAATATATAGTTTAATTTATCAAAGAAAGGCATAAAAAGACGGATATACTGAAAAAGAATTCGAAACGTATAATAAGAAATATCATAAATATCATGATAGTTACGAAACTTAAATATCTAGAACTTATGCATATCATACCGTAGATAATGCTAAAAACAAAAATAAATCATATATTTCAAAAGAAATTTAAAATTTCAAAAAACACCAAAAACCTTTTTTTTTAAAACAAATTTTTTTAAAAATCGCTTTTAAACTATTTATATCATAAATATTATTTTTATTGCCAATACTAATGTAGACTACTCAATGATCCATACCTTTATCAAGAAAGGTATGGACGGGTGAGGTTGGAAAATATATGGCATTAGGGTCTTGTGGCATCCTAATCCGCAAAATACATTAGTTCGAATTTGATTTATTATATTTATTAAATTTCTTCACCAAATTGTGTATATTTGTACGTACTTATTAAATTTAGACTTGTTCTCGACAAGCATCGAATATACACTTGGATCATGCTTGATACTGACGATAACACATAAGATTCGTTTTATCGATTGTGTGTGTGTGGAGCTTCGGATAAAGTTTCTTTTGATATGTGATCTGGAACATTATTTTGTTAACATATATTACAACTACTCTTTTTATATTTATTAACCCTCTTATTATTGTGGTATTCTGCTGAGGAATTATATAGAGAAAGATATAAGGTAAAGAGTGAATTCCTCAAGAAGTTTTATTGACTAAAAAAACTTATTGGGTAGATATTTAAACATGCTCGTATCGGCGCTTCTGCTAGCATCATGCCCATATCTACTTTATGTTCTCATTGATAGTCGTATTAAGGTCGCTTCGGAGGCTATTTAAAGTTTTTCTACAAGGGATAAAAAGCAAATTACGTAGGAGACGAACACACTCTCTTAAAAATGGTTGGTGGAATCTTTGATCGGTTAATTAAAGCTAAAAACTCTTTATGTTTTTATCGTTTTCAGAAAAATAATATCCATTATCTTTAATACAACATTTAAAATTCTTATATTACATTATATTACTTTTTTTACCTGATTCTTTTATTTAAATATTTTTATTTTTTTTTCTTTTAAAATCACCAATTTAAATATGTAAATGTTTTTGTAATAGTTTTTATGTATAATAAATGCTCTATTTAAAATAAAAATATTTTCAAATTACAATCAAAAACTTCCAAAATTTTAATTCAGAAAAAAAATTCAAAGAATTACTATTACTTTATTAACATCCCAAGATGGTGTTTTATAACACCATTTTAAACATTAAATTTGTTTCATTGTGTAAATTATCATGTCTGATATTTAATTCTTATAAATTTATAATTTTTTTCTTTAATAAAATGATACCAAAAAATGTTTTTCATCGTTTTTATGGGGTTTACGAATTACAATATATATCATTGAAAGAAAATTAGATTTGTGATATTTCAAATTAAAGTAAGTTTATATTCCTAAAGAAAAATGTATTTGTTTATCAATTGAAAATTTTTGTGGATTCTCACATTTAAAAAACCATTAGGGAGGACGATAATCTCGAAAAATAAACTACGAAGATAATTTTAATTTTTGAATTTGACAAAATAAATATATATAATTTTATGTGATATTAAAGAGAAAAAATAATTCTAAGTAACAAAATGCTTAAAAAAAACACATTATCATAAAAAGGAACATATCATTTAGAGTTTTCTAAAAGACAAAAAATGTTTTTTTTCCTTAGGATTTTTGTGCATGGCATATAAATATAAAAGTTTGTATCCCCTAGCGACAACGTAACATTCATTTTTTGGTATTGGTGATATAATTAAAAGAATAATAATAAAATGTTTTCGTAATTATTAAAGTAGAGTAATTTAATTTCAAAGTGCTTTTGTATTTTGAATAGAGTCAAATTAATTTAGAACTTAGGAGATTAAAAATTGATATATTATTAATTTTTATAAAAAAAATTAAATTAAAATTTATCAAAGTAATCTATAGGTATAGATCGCAAATGACAAAATTCCTCGAGAACCAATGTAATAAGGATTAAAAACAGCGAACAAAAAGTCTTAAATCTTTACAGTTTGAATTTTATAATTATACAGTAAATATTTGTTCTTTTTTACAATATTTTAGATCATTTCATCTAGGTAGCATTATAAAAGTTACTTCTATTTTGCTATTTTACATTTTCACTTTCTTTGTCCCTTTTAGAATATACATTCATCTATAATTGTTTGTTTCCGTATTTTATTGTGAATTTTTTAAAGAACTAACCCAACGTTCTGAATGGTTTACCATTTTTGCTTTCATTGTCAAATTATTTAAAAATCTATCTTCCAATGTAGTAATTTCATTATTACACAAGTGAAACTTTTTTTACTTTGATTTCAGAAAATGGTAAAAAACCAATAATATTGCTAAAGTAAGATCCCTATTTATATGGCTGACCATGAAATAGAAGAACTTCTAGCCTACCATAAATTTGAAACTAAGGAGGATCTGAAAAATCATGTAGATAAAACTAATAAGAAAATACATCATTATGAGCTGCAGCAATATGAAGAAGAAAATTATACCGAAAAAGAATCAGAAAAAATTGCTAGATGGCGTAAAGAGTTGGCGATACTCATGCATCAATCAAAAAAGGAATTAAACAAAAAGGTTAGAAGTGAAATAATTCTAGATTTAGAAGCAAAAAATAAGTTGAAAGAATTAGAAAGTACTGTAAAAATAGCAAATGTTGTAGATATAAAAGCATCAACTAATATACAAAAACTTGATAGATCAACAATTGTATTGAAGAAATTGGGTTTTACAAGCAATGAATTGCAACAGAAAATTGATATAGCCAGAAAAAATAAAAGAGCAAGTAATGAAAAAACACTAAATGAAGACAAAATGATAATTTTAGGTTTTGTAATATTTATTATAACATGTTTAATTATCATAGTTGATAAATTTGGCGGGTTTAAATTTGTTTTAAGAATTGTAACAACGAGAGACGAATATCTTTAAAAAAATGCTTATAATTTTTATTCAAAAATTAAATATACAATTAAAAAGTGATTTAACCAAGTATAAGATATTTTTTTACATAATTTAAATTAGGAAATAAGACATCTAATTCTTTTAATGGTTTCAGATTACTTAAGTATTTGTAATTTTATTTATTAATATTTTTTAATTATCAATATATAATACCGATATAAATCTAGGTCGAATTGATTATTCTTGTTATATATTGAAAAATCTAATCAAAAAAATATCTTTATGCTTGTTTTTGTAATAAAATAACCGTTTTTTGGCTTTCAGTATAAAAACACAAATGTGATGCGAATTTTAATACAAGTAGATTTAGTTAATGATTGATTATATTATAGATATCGCACCTATATTGCTTAAAACTTCATTAATTTCCAAAGCTAATTTTACTCTTACAATATTTTTTAAATAAAAATTTCGCATAATTGCTAGATATAATCGGTTTTTAAATGTACACAAAATATTCGTATATTAATACACACATTCATATACAAGTTTTATTTTTGTTAGATGAGCAAATAAATAAAAAAATAATTTTTTTTTACTTTACAGTTTCTAAAGCAACATAACAAATTATAAAACATTCATAGTTGCATCATAAAATTTTTTCATTAAATTAATTAATTCAATTTAGAAAACTTATTATAACGACTAAAATGATCAATAAAAACAAACAATAATGTTTAAATAGTTAGGAAATTATAATAATTTTCAAAGATTCTATATTTATCCTCTAGGCCTCCTTTTTCCTGCACCCTTTTAACTTGATTATCCAATTATTTTAAAGTTGGAACATAAGAAATTTAGTGGTGTATCAAAAGGGGGGAAATTATAAATGAAATTTGGATAAGTCATTCTAAATAATGGATGCAGATATCTTAATCGATGTTCAAAGAAAATTTAGCACAGTTAAGATGGATACTTTGGTAACAGGAGATGAATTCGACAAATTAGAGCAAAAATATCGCGCATTACGTGATCAAATTAAAAAATTAAAAGATGTTTTGAAAGCTTTTAAAACAATTGAGCATGGCGGTATTGTTTTAAAAACTCTTAACGAGGGACTTGCTAAATTTGTAGGTGAGAAGCCAAAAGAAGGTCGAAACTACGTAAAAGATAATGTTTATGATACAGCGAATCTATGTTTTTTAGGGTTCAGCCAAAAATATGGGGATTCAAAAAATTCAGAACTTTGTGGTGATATTGCACAGAAATTTCTATTAATGAGCAAACAGAAACATGATCTTAACTTAATTTTAGAGAAAATCATTGTTCATATTGAAAAGATGAAAGTCAAGGCTGGTGAAGTTGATATAGCAAGAAAACAAATGCAAAAATTTCAATTTAAAGGCGAATTGGCGAAAAAAAATGTTCTTGATCAGAATAAAAAAACAATACTGACATCAAATTTGAAGATGATACAAATTTTAAAACAAATAAAGAGTATTTTATGACCTATAAAAATCAAGCATTCGACAAGATGAATTTATTTATCAATGATAAAGAACTAGAAAGTATTTTCACACAACTTAACTCATCATTATCAAACTATGCTCATGCCACCGGCGAAATAGCAAATTAAAAATGCAACAAACGTTAATTAATTTTTTAATATTTTTGGTATTTAATGTTCTTTTAATTTTTGATTTATTTAAACTATATCTTCAAAAATTGCCACCAATTAAATGTTAATAATTATAAGCTTTTAAGAAATAATAAAAATAATTTTTTTGGCACAAAATTCTAAACCTTTTTGCCCTGTAAAGAAGGAACACTATTTGTTTTAAAGTGTGACTCTAAAATGTTATTAATATTTTTTCTCTTATATTTATTATTATAACTGTTAAATGGTCTTTTTTTACCATAAATATTAATACTACTAGTATTACTAGTATTGCTACTATTGCTATTATTACTACTATCACTATTGTTATACCTCATCCCTTTTTTTTCTTTCTTTTTCTTTTAAATAACTTTCTGTGATTTTTCATATCTCTAAAAAAACATAAAGTTTCAATTTGAAAATGCTTTAAATTAGTTTTTAATATACTAATTTATTGAATTTTAAAAGAAACACTTCTTTATACTTTATATTTTGTACATATTTAAAAATCCTTAAAGCAAAGATTTGAAAATAATGTTTAATTAAAAATATTAAAAAATATGTGATAATTATTATCACACTTTTCACTATAAAAACAAAGTATTTTGATGTTTTATATTTAAATCTTTTATTTTATATCGAATATAAAATTTCTTTCAAAAATTACATCATTCAAAGATTTTATCTGGCAAGTTACAACTATTTTTTCATTAATTTCCTTTAGTATTTTACCAACTATCATCATTAATTTAATTCTGCTTGAATTGATTTAAAAATCTTGTTGGAAATAAAAAAAATTATTTTTTTAATATTATATTTACTTGAAAGCAGTTTTTTATGTCATTAAACACCTATAAAGTTAGAATAATTTTAAATTTATAAGTGTAATTAAATATTTATATATAAACAAACCTAAAAATATAAAATCGGCTATTAAAAACACGAAAATTTTCGAATTATTTTTATAGTTTGAATTTATATTAGTTCCGCTTGGCAGTCAAAATGATTAATCTTTTTAATTTATAAGTCTAATTATCGATTATACTTATTTGAAATTAAATTTCGATAAAAAAAATTGGCGCGATTTGTAGCTTCACGCTAATCAATTTGAATTCAGCGTTTAATAAAATATCTTATTGTTAAAATCGAGAGGAGAAGCAGATAACTAGCAAAAAGTTGATAAACACTAATCTAGGATAGACTTCGAGTTAAAAATAGCTAAATACACTTTTAAACATGAAAAAAAACCAAACAAAACATATATGTGATAATTAATTATTTTGTATTACTAGGTAATTTCCACAAAAATCCCAGCTATTAAACTTCAAAACAAAATATTTTAGCTGTTTTTAACATTGAATAAAAATTCGAATTGTTGTATTAATAATAATTATTTTATGAATAAGTATTACTTTAAATGTTTTCTCAATATTCCAATGATAGTATTTTAAGATTCCTATCTGGAAAGAGTGAATTCGGAATCCTTTGGACCCAAATGTAATAATTGGGCATCATTAATAAAAAGATCCAACAGTATTTTCACAAACACCATTAGTGAAAATCGGAATTATCTCTATTTATAGAAATAGTCTTTCAATAAAAATTCTTTTAAAAAAAGAATTAGTTTTATATTTTATAATTGCGCCAATCAATCTAAAAAAATAAAAAAAATAATCTTTGCATGTGATATTCTTAATAAATAAACTAACATAAACAGTATATTTATAAAATAATTATATTTATGTCGTGGTAATGACGAACTTGCTAGCACACAAAAAACATCGGCAGAAGGAATTCTAGTTGTTTTAATTACCGAAAAATATGAAAAAGAAAAAAAATAATAGTTTTAAAGAATTCACCAGAAAAAATACAATAAATGATAATAAAAAGCGAGTTGAGAAGGAATATTTCACAATAAGAAGTTTAGACGTCTAAAAGGGTTTTAACAACAATAAAAAATATAATAAATACAGCCACACTATTTTTTTAGCCTTTATTTATTGGGTATACGATAAATAATTGGCACAAAAATTTATTTCACATCATCATTAAAAATTGCAATAACCCGCTAATCAAGCTTGAAATATTCAATAAATCTCTATATATAAATCTAAAATTAAATATTACATAACAGTGAAAATTCTTAATTGAAAGTTTTGAAAATTACATATCAGTAAAAGAACAAACAATCAAAAATTACAAACTTTATTTATGTTTGTGTTGGTCTTATAAATTTATTATGATTTTCCTAATAAGTTACTGTCATGTAACGAAGGTAAATGACTAAAATTAAAATAAAATTCTAAAAAACCATGTATTCTTATATTATTGGTTTTATTTTTATTATAAATATTACTATTGTCCTTGTTTTCGCTATTACTGTTACTACTACTACTATTTGAATTATTAATTAAACTATTCATTCTGATTTTTTCTTTTTGTTCTTCAATAAATAATTATTATTTTTTTAAAAACATTTTTTAAATTGCTTCATTATTTTCCTAAAATGTGAAAAAATGTTGAAACTAGTTAAAACTTGTTAAATTTAAAGACATTTCAAAAAATACTTAATTAGGAAAATATTATTAAACATTTAAAATGATTCATTTTATTTCTAAATGTTATAATAAAAAGAAATTGTGATATTTATATCACAGTTGAATTAGTATTTTCTTCTGGTTTTTTATATTTCATTTATTTTTGACTCTTTATTTTCATTTTCAAATCCTTATATATAATTATTTTTGATAAATTAAATGATTTATCAATTTAATCATTTTAATCAATAAAATAAATATAAATTAAAAATCATATATATCAAAAACAAATAAAACCATATTAAATTTTCAAAAAACATTCTTATCAGATGACATTATTCTGCCATATGCATGTGACATCCTAGATATTTGACTGTTTGCAAGCCAATATATAAACTCTTTGTATCATCTTAAAAATATCATAAAACTTGATATTATGCTGCAAATTCAATTAGTATTTTCTGTATTCTATTCATGCATATAAATTTTATCAATCTTAAATTTTTACTGAGCTGGGCCTATCTTTGCGATCCACATTGATTTTAATGAACTATGCAGTATTTATCAAACAACAGATTTTTTCAAAAAAGATTATAAATGGATACGAGTATATGTAATAAAGAATATGACTACAAAATGTATATTATTACAAGAAATAAAGGTGTTTTTATTAAAAAATTAGATCATATGGTTTAAGGAAGTTTTTTTCAAGAAAAACTAAGCGAAAAATATTTATATATACAAATTTTATGTATAATATATTGTTCATTTAATTAATAATAAATTATAGTGCATTTAATGATTTTTAAATTTTAATATCATAAAAAGATCGTATTATATTTAGGTTTAATTCAATTTGAATTTTTTGTGTATGAATCATGCGATCCATTTATTTTATGCCGAATTTATATTTTTAAGATTAAAATCAAAGTAAATCATTAAAAATGTCTATAAAAGACTATATTTGACAAACAAACGATGCATAGATAATTGCAGAAATTTTATTTAAAATAAAAAACATATAATATTAGCATAAATGGCTAGATATTATTTTCATTTTGATTGTAGTCTGTATTTGAATTGGCGCATTGATTTAATTCGTATCAATATATTAAATGAAAATCAAAGATTAAATTTATTGATATTAACAAATATGTAAAAAATGTTATGGATATTTTAATTTATGAAATATAGCATATATGAAAAATAAATAGTTAAAGAATTAACATACGATTAATTTTTTGTAGAAATTAGTAATTATTACTTATATCATTATTATGATAAATTCAGTATTTTGAAAAATGTCTATAATCATCTAGAAAGTAATGTTTATGATGCGATTTCAGAATATTGAATATAAATTTGTTGATAGATAATCAAATCGAGCTAATTTCAATAATATATATGAAATTCATACTTACCATTCATATAAATAAACCAAAATCATTATGAATAAGAAACACTCGATTTAAACCTTTTCTAGTTTTTAGATGAGACCATATCGTGCTCAAATGTGTAAAATCTTAATAAAGAATTTTGAATAACAGATATAAATGCATACAATAAAGAAAAGCCAATTAATCGGGTTTCAAAAATTGAAAAACATTTATATTGTTTTATATTATGTAAATTTTTTACATTTGGAAGCTCTCTGTAAGTTCAACATATAAAAATTTAACATTTTTATATCAAATTTATAGTTTTAAAGCAGTAAATCGCAATTTTTTCAGAATCTCCATTAGAAATAACAAATATATATTTTTGAATTTTTTTATTGATCTATCTTACTCTCTGATAAAAAAAATTGATATATATATTTAAACGATCAAATTATTAACAACAATATAATTATCTACCCCTAACAATCTTTAAATCTATTTGGTTGCGTTATAGAACTAAAGTAAGCAAAATTGGTAGCCTAAAAACAAAGATTCAACTAGTGAATAAATTCAAAATTTTTAAAAAGAAGAAGTCCAATCCCCGTTATTGACTCACATCTATTTCTATAAATGAAGGAGGAAACTTATTGATATAAATTTACATGTTATTTCAATCTATCTATACTCTAATATAATTTTTATTATAAATTTAATGATATATGAAACCAATAAACTATTTCGCTTGTGTGTGTAAGAATATAATATACATATCTGATCAAAGTTATTCTGTAAAATATAATATTTGGATTTCATATCAATTTTCTAAATAAATACAAAAATTTACTATATAAGTGTTATAAATATGTTTTAGGTATGTAATAGTTGTGTTAAATTATTTGAAATATTGTTGCGTATTTTAAAATTTGATATTTCATTTAAGCTATGTAAAACTTTTGTTTAAAGAAGTCGTTCTCTATATAAATTACTCTCGAGTTTAAAAAGTCTATATGTATTGCTACGAAAATCCCAACTGTGTGTTTAAAATAATGATTGATGTATTTAAAACAAGTAAGATATAATTTTTTATATTTTTTCAGTATTGTTTCTATATAATTCGTTATAAATTTTATACCTGATGACAAGTTTTTTCTTTGATAATTTGTGGTGTTTGAATTTCATATAGGAATACACACTTGGAATATTTTGAAAATTTTTACATTTAAAGAAAATGAATTATAACATTTTCAATTGTTTATTAATGTATTTAAATATTTTTTTATAATATTTTCTAAATTTATGTTATACAAATTTAAAGTAAAGTTTTGCAATCTTTTAAAAATATAGTTCGTTAAGAACATTAAAAATAATCATAAATGCAAAGAACGTAAAATATCTAGTTTAACACATATTTATAAAAAATAACTTCGGTAGAATTATTTTGTTAAATTCAAATATGTAGATTATCAAACTAGAACCTATGTGATAAAATTAAATATACATAAATATATAGGAAAAACTAAAAATAAGAATTTTTTTGTTAATTTTCGAATAAACTTTTAGTAAGTATCTGTGTATTTTAATAATGCGTATTATTGTAATTAATCCTTTTTTAGTATTGATTCATTTATCTGTCATTGAATATCATAGGAGCAAATTTTCAATTGCAAACTTTGCTAATTTAAATATAAATTGATATAAAAGTACCAAAAGAAAAGGACAAAGATGGTGCGAGGAAAAAAAAGACAACTGCTTTGGAATGAGAGTATAATAAAAGATCAAACAACGTTGGTATCTATTATATGATTTTAGATATTTATTTTATGTTTCCTCAATTCTTTTCTTAAAACCCGTGTATGTCCGAATTTAAAATCTTGCCACATGACTGACAAAATATACCGATTAGGCTTGCTACCGACGTTCAATATCTACAATTCCAATGCATTTCAAACAATTTTTAAATTTGATCAATAATAAACAAAAAACAATTAATTTTCGAAGTTTTATCTGTAAAAAAGTTAAGATTTTAATGGTAAAATGTTTTAATCATAAAAAAGTAGAGAAGAAAATACTACTATTGAAGTTTATTATATAAAAAATGGTTTTCATTTAAGTATTATAAGAATTAAATTTTAAAATCCAAAAAAATTTTAAAATAAAATCATTCAATCGCATTATTTCTTTTGTTAATATGATGAACACATTATAATTGTATAAAAAGATACATTTTTGACCAATTGCAAAAATTATCTTTTAATTTTATCTAAAATAAAAAGTCATTATACCAATTTAAATATCAATTAGTTTTTGAATGCTTTCAAGTTATTTAATTTTTTTCTTTGTATTTTCATGAACAAATATTTTAAAAAATAAATATCAAGTCTTTAACATAATTTACAATTCATTTTATTTTTTGATCAAAAATTTCAACACTTATTTCGTTTCAATGTTCGATTTCTACGTTCTAGAACCTTTTTAGATTTTTCATAAAATAGAGAATATTTTATAAAAAATGCCCGATTTGCATGATCGATATATTTTTGCCTGTCTCGTATGTATAATAAAATTATTTTTATCTTTTTGAAAGTTTATTAAATTTTTGATGAAACCTTATTTAATGATTAAATTTTCATCTAATATTAGACTAATTTGTATTTAAAATATACAAAACCAAAAATCAATTGAAATTTAAACTAGATTGCATTTAATGCAAAAAAGGTCAAAATACAATAAAAAACATGTAAAATACAAAAATATTAAATTAGTATATTTCTTTTAAATTTAACTAAATGTAACTGTAGATTTAAATTGTTTGGTTTAGTCGAAAAATCAAAAAAAAATTTAATTTTTTTAGAACATGCATTTTATAGTATTTCTTTTAAAGGAAACGTTATATTTTTATCAAGTAAAAAAATCAAGCATTTTATGGTCATACAATACATTCTTTAAATAATATATTAATCATAATTTGACTTTGTATTTAATAAACATTTCTAATTTTATTTCATAACACATAGCGTCTTTAAAATACAAAAATCTCATACAAATTATATTTTTCGGCTAATTATCACGTAAATTTACATTTAATTACACATATTTAAATCAAGTTTTTGTTTTTTAAAAAATTGCTTTTTATTAATAACTCAGTACTCGTTAATAGCCACTAAAAACATCCTACACTGTCTATATTTAGTATTTGTATACTACTTAATATAATATTTTACTTTTATTCGTAAATAGATATATAAGAATATATTCCATAAAAATATACATTTAATTTCACTTAAAGATGAATTTAAAATGAATATTTAATGGTAAGTCAAATATCATTACAACCATCTTTTTAAAAATTAGCGTTATAAGCAAAAAAATTAACATAAATGACTTATATTCCTTTTGATTCCAAATAATCTAAAAGGAAATTATTAAAATTTTTATAATTACAATATAGAAAAAAAAATTAATTTATACTGAATTTTCTTTTGATAGATAAACATTTTTATATTAAATCTTTACATATAACGTAAACAGTTTATTTCGAAATTATTGTAAAATTCAAAATATTTTTATTTATGTATTTGATTAAAAAGCAAGTTATTTATATTTATATTTTATTTTTTAAATTTGTTTTTATATACACTTTTTGCATTCCACATAATCGCATTCAAATACAAGAAAAAATTTTATCAAAATTAAATGCTTGATTATATTTGTGGAAGGAAATTTTCAACCTACACTGCTCATTATAGCGCTCTTTTGCACAATGATTTATATAAATCTTGAAAAATGTTGTATATTTATTTTTCAAAGTATTATAAGCCAATTTTAAACTTTACCGAAAAAAACAATTATATTTGCAAAAGAAAACCCAAAAAATAACAAATAAAATTCTTTTTTAACATGATAAAATGTATTAATGGCATAATAGAAAATAAAAGACGACCAATTATTTATTATTTGCAATAAACTAAAAGAACGAAGTTTTAGAAAATATTAACAAATTCAAAATCATTCTTTAGATTAAAAAACGACTATTAAATAAAGTTCAAAAATTTAAAAAAGATATTTGATTATTTAAATGCTTAAAAAAATAATACTTTGTCGTATATTTTCAATTATTGCTTGCAAAAGTTTAATCAAGTTTGCAATTGTTTCTTGTTTCTATACAAAAATTTATTGGAAACAATTACTAAGTATAAAAATTTTATTTAGTCGTGTAGTTGATTATACATACATATATGTGTTTTTCAAAATGAAAAAATTTGAATAATATATCATTTTGTAAAGATGTCTATGTTTTATCTGACCAGAATATATTCATTCTTGCAAATATTAATGTTTCCTTAGATAGAATACACTATAAATTCGCTTTTTTTAAGAATTATCACATGACCTCCGTTAATTTAAATTATGAGCGATAAAGAGTAAATCATAACACATTAATTAGTCTTTTCAAAAGGTTACAGATATATTGTTTGTTGTAAAACAAAAAATATTTATTTTCAAATTATAATAATTTACAAAAATTTATTGTTTTTTATAAAGATATGTTTTTTGATATAAAAAAACAAAAAATTACTATTATCAAGTTTATTATATCATTAAACTAATTTAATTTAAAAAATACAGGATAGTTTTTTAAAACTGTTGGTTTTAATCATGTTAAATTATATTTATTTGTTTTTAATAGCTTTCTATATTAAATTAACATATTATTTAGATATTTTTGATTATTTATAAATTAAAAAAAGAAAAAATATATTGGTAATATTTATCTTGGAAAATATTTGAATCTAAAAAAATTTAAAACTTTTTATAGGTGATTTTTATCTTTGACCAACACGATAAAATTTTTAAAAAAAATAAATTGGTTAAGTATGATTTGAGATTAAAGTTTGTTAGTTTTTTATGTGAAAAAATTAATGATTTGATAAGACTTTTAATAAAAAAGAATCAGTTGATGTAGCTTATCATAAAATAAGCACATAAATATTTTATAACAAATAAACATCCATAAGAATCAATTTATATTTAGATTTCAAATTTTTATATCGCGCTTCATCTAACAAACCTTTTGTGAATTTTGGAGTAAGATCAACATATTTAACTAAATTTAAAATTTGCAACACTTTATATTGACATAAAATTAAAATATGATAATAATTAGAATTTTAGGTTTGTTATAAAAAATTATGTTAAGAATTTACTCGTTTATACCCTTGTGCCGAAATAAAATCTCGAAATAAATAAGGAAGATTGAACTGGAAAAATAATTGTAATTGTTTTTAGTAATCTGCGCATTAAGAATGAAATCCAATTTTGTTGTTAACAACGTTTATTTGCCTATTTTCTTATCTTTCTGTACCACTAACATCGAAACAGAAACGGGATCGAGAGATTAATTCATTATATATGGTTAACTAGTTATTGAAATTTTGAAATTTGTAGTAAAAACATTTCCTACATGTATTTTTAACACTGTTGGATTGCCAGGGACGCCTCGTGGCCTACTGGACTCATTTATATTTGAAACGAAATGATTATGATTAGAAACCATCTACACCCATTATATTTTATTTTTAAAAATTATTTAAGACTTATCGTGATCATTTGTGATCAATCACTTTATTATCCAATGTGATCAAAGAGGATCGAAAATAAAAACTTAATTTATCAAGATTTTTTGATAAATAAACACTGATAACGATTTATTTTTGATCAAATTTGATTAAAAATTTATCAAATATTAAAAATAAAAATTACATCACAGCTTCAAAGAAATCGATCTTTTGATTTACATTTTGTAAAATTTTATAAACAAATCAAAATGAAAAATATTATTCACAACGAAATATCGCATAAAACTGACACATCTAAAAAACAGACTTTAAACTTTTCTTACTAATAATATATAATGTTCTCCAATTATGGAATTTATTAGGTACTTTGGATCACAATATATTTTATGACACTAAACTACTAATCGCAACTGAAATTTTTTTAATTTTTAAAATGTGAGGCATATGCTATGATTAAGTACTTTTTTCACATTTAAACTCATAAGACGGATTAAATTCACTTACCGCATGCAGCTTATAAATAGTAAAAAAAATCCAAAAGTATGAGCAACAACGAGCAACAAATATTAAAGAAAACGAAATCTGATAAGAAAGCATGGTCATACCTCTGATTATAAGAAAACAGAATAGTAAAAAAATATGACAAAACTGCCGTACTCACTAGGAGACCTATGTGAGTGGCGTAAAAAAATTGTATAAAGAGAAAGAGTCTGTGTGTGTTGTTTATTTACTGAATCGGTTTTATTTCCGGGGTGATTCCAGCGGCTTTCTGTCGTCCTCAATTGTTCACACTGCTGATATTTCTTCTCCTGCATTAGCTCTGTGTGTTTCACATTGCACAACTATTTATACTTTAGATTGATCTATGATCACTAATTAAAATTACATTAAATTACAATTATTGCATTTTAGTTTGTTATAATTCTTTATAAAGCAAAATTACATTATTTAGTTGACGTGTTAAGATTTGAATAAATATGTAAATATTATTTAATTAATTTGTAACAATTATATTTAATTTATATCAGAATAGTTTAATAATTGTATTTAAGCATTTTGAGATCACTGGGTTAGATAATCATTAAATGTGGTTTACCACAAAAACAAATATATCTCATTATAAGATTTTTTACGCCACTTTAATTAGTCATCCTTAGAATATGGCATCTTTAAACTATTTTTTTTTATCTATCAAAGTCTGAAGGTATTTTTGACGATAAACAAACACCTTCAAAAACTAAAAACTCATTGAACATCAGATTTGTGTCTTTATAGAAATTTCGGTTTTGAAACAAGTCGAAATAAAAAATAAAAATACATGAAATCAAATGACAAACACGAATATTTTGGAAAAACAAAATATATTAATATCATATTTAATATTAGGAATTACAAAATACAAAAAAGACAAGGTTAATTTATTAATTTATATACGTCCACATATTTTTATTACAATTATATTGACGTATGTTAAGTGAAAGCCTAATTTCAACATCAAATGAACGAAAAATCTGCAAATTCCAAACAAAAATTTACTAGCTATTTAATACTAAATTTCAAATTTATAGATTTAAAAATTAAAAAAACCAATCTAATGTTGAAATCTTATATTCCAACTATTTTGTTTTTTTTTTTCAGATTCCAACTTTAACCCTTCCAAAAATAAAACAAACAAAGAAAAAAATGTTGATTAAATAACACTAGCAATAACGAAAGCTTTCTTTTTTTTTATTTAAATATAAAAATCATATGTTACACAATTATTTTAATACTTTAATACAAATTTTAAAAGACCGAACAGACGAAACAACAACACTAAGAAGCTCTAAAGTAAACCACAATTTTATTATTTTTACTGCACAAAGGCGCAGTAAAGTTCGTTCTACTTCTCTAGAACACGACTCAGATAAAACAACATTCTGTCGAATTCAAAAATTGCGAACTATTTAAGAGATTCAAATTTATACCATTTGATATAAACACACTAATCTTATAGTTAACACAAATATGCCGTGACACTTAGGCTATAAAAATTTTTTAATTTTTTTGAATTCACTTATCATATTTGAATGATCTATATATAAACATAAATTTTAAAAGATATAAACATATAAACTATGGAACTATAATAATTAAAAAATTTTGCTACTATTGCAGGGATTATCCAATGCAATAATTGTGTCATTAATTGTATGCCAATTTAGCTAAAATATTTTTATATATATTTTTTTAATTAAATATTTTAAAATTTTAGTTTTTAATGATAAATAGAAAATTAAGGTGTTTAAATTTAAAAGACTAAAATTGTTTGTTTCGAATTGAATCATTGTTTTAAAAAGCATTTAATGGTTATCAAATAGATTGAAATCTGGCTAAATAAATTCTAGTTTTTGAATCTGGACAGAAAAAACCTTAAGATCTGTGGCATAATTTTATTTTTTTAGCGGACCGTTCTAAAACTAAAAATGTGTTTTTATTAAAACTTTCTAATAAATTTCCAATAAAATAATGGCAATATATCACTTATAACAGGTAATATTTTTAAGAAAGTGTTGTGTCATTTTTAATGGCACAAACATTTAATGAAGACTTGAAGTTGTGATTAAGCAATGTTTCTTTTCTAAGAAAAATATTTCTATAAATTCACAATTATTAATTACCCCCACGGGTTTATAAAGAAAAGTATAAATATCAACAACAACCCAAAGGACTTAAAGAATTTTTATCATAGCAGTTTTTCCAACATCGAAAGATGAAAGCCGTGTATCACTCGCATCATCAATCTATTCTTGAGAATTACTTCTTTCAAGGTCGAATTCCTAGATTCTACTATAGAAAGATTAAAAAACGCAAAGATTGTTTAAACATAAATTATTAATTACATATCGTCTATTTACACTGTTCTTTTTGTGATTGCAAATGATATTATTCACAGTTGTTATCTCGTTCATCTTTCGCATCGTTCTTCGTGTTTTTATTGAGGGTTCCAATTTTATATCTATCAATCAGGCAAAATTCTGACAGAATGCATCCTTTGAAGAAAAGATTTAATTTTGATGGTAAATACACCTCCAGACTTATGGTATTTTCTATAGTAATATTTAAATTTTTAAGAAAAGCAAAAATGTTTGACATCGATCAATATCTTTTTTCTCGCCTCGAATCAAAAAAACACTTTAAAAACAATAAAATTTACACTTAATGCACAAAAATTAATCAAGCAGATATATTAATTACTTGACGAACCAACAGTGATGATTCTTTTTTTTTATGTAATAACATGTAAACAAAGCATACCATAATTTATTTGAAATCAAAATTTTGTGTTTATTTTAAGATTTTTTGCATTTTAAAGAAATTGATAGAATTTGAAAATGAAATATTTAACAAAATAGTCTTTTTATTATAATATATAAATAGAAATTTATTGATTCTCGTGAACATCATCATCATGCTTTTTCAAAATAAAATTTTTTATATCAATTATCCGAAACCGATTAGAATTGTTATAGGACTCAACTATTGCTGTGCATGCTAAAGAAACATCCTTTTTGTTTTCATTTTCTTTTAAAATTCCATTTAATAAATCGCGAGAAAAAACAAATTCTGTCTCAGTATTTTTGGGAATATCAACCATTGTACCGTTTTCTGGTGCGAAAGTTGTAATTCTTAAATTATTTTCAATTCTTGCCTTTAAATTTTTCATGCAATTTTTGTCGCCATGCACGAGCATAACATTCTTAGGCTGGCATTGTTTTATCAGTTCGATAATCCCTTTTGCATCTGCATGTGCGCTGAATGCAAGATTTTTTACCTTTATATTAACATCATAGATTTTTTTACCCACTTCAATAGTTTTTTCGCCTTTAAGCACTTTATCACCAACAGTGCCTCTAACACAATATCCAGGAATGACTATCATATTGTTTTTATCATGACATATCTTTAAAAATAAATTTAAACTGTTTCCCGAATGCAACATGCCTGGAGATGCAAGAATTACCATTGGACCCGGTAAATCGATAACACCCTTGTCTAAAGATTTGATATATTTATACTCGAATAAATTTCTTTCCAGTATTTTTTTTCTGATTGTTTCATTGGTATAATTTATATATAATCTGTAAATTTGATTGGCTCGCTCAGCCATTCCAGCAGTAAAATAAACTGGCACACTCAGATTCATTTTTTCCCAATATGAATCTATTAGCAGGCACATTTCTTGTGCTCGGCCCAAAGCAAATGTTGGAATCAAAACCTTTCCGCCATTTTTTACACATTCATAAATCGAAGAAAGAAATTCCCTCTCCTTAGCTTTTCTACAATCACGGATAGTACTGCCATATGTTGATTCAGTAATAAACAAATCCGGCCGCAAGCAATCTATCCATGCACCACCCAAATGTCTATCAGGGGTTGTGTTATAATCACCAGTATAAACCAGGCTTTCGCATCCAACCTTCACATAAAACATCGCTGCGCCCAAGACATGTCCAGCAGGATAAGGTTTAATAATAAAATCAACATCATGCTCATATGTTTCGTTCATATTAATAGGTATTACCTTTTTCATGCAATTCTCAATATCCTCTTTATTGTAAGTCATTTTGTCATTATTTTTTCGAGCAATTTTTCGTGTGTCTTCAAGTAAAATCTGACATATTGCTTTTGTCGGATGTGTCATGTAAATAGGCCCATCATATCCCAAGACTTCGGTAAAATATGGCAGTGCTCCACAATGATCTATATGGAAGTGCGAAATTATAATGCAATCAATTAATCTATTAAATCCTAATTGTTTTGAAATATAAGAAAAGTCGGGGAATTTTCGATAATCGTTATATCCCATGTGCATTCCACAATCAAGCATTATGGTTCTTCCTTCAAGTGTCGCTAATATACATGATCTGCCTACGTCCTGACCAGCTCCAAGTGGTATTACATGCATTTTAAAAGGAATATTAGTACCCACAGATTTTAAATATACATTTATAATTTTTTGAAATGTGAAATGTTTTAATGTCCTAAAAAGGTTGAATTAAACTAAAAATTTCAATATTTAACTTTCAAATGCTATTTATCTTTTCCTTAAAAATTTCAAAGAATCGTAAAATCATTAGAATAAGCATTCAAAAGCAATTTTTTTAAAAATATATCTTGATGATCAGAATAACTTTATAAACTAAAAATAATCGTGATAACAGAATTTATCAAATTTACTGTATGTAAAAATACAACACCATAAAACTAACCGAGAATATCATTGTCAAAGCTTGTTCGTCACAGTATTCTGAAAAAATTGGCTTAATTTTCGATTAATCAAAATTGCATGTAATCGACCAATTAGATTCACAGCATAAATCTCTAGAAAAATCTGGATCAAACAAAAACTTAAAAAACTTTGACACCAAAAAGAACATGGAAGATGAAAAACCAACCATGGAAAAAAGAAATTTTAAAAATTCCCAAACAAGGACCTTGGAATGAATCAATAAATTAAAATTGCGCAAAACTTCTTTGTTTAATTTTTATATTGTTATTAATATTTAAAAATTTATCCATGTAATCATTTTGATTTTGGTAAAAACTGAAAATCTTCTAAATTTGAAAATTTAAGAAAGTAAAATATCATAAAATTACATCTAAATAAATTTTTTAAAATAAAATTCTGAAAAGTTATAAAAGATCAAATTCAAGTATTAACTTTACTGCAATATGGATGGATAAAAAATCTCATATATATTAACGTTTTTTGTTTAATTTTCTTTGCATTGACTGGGCAAAAATTCCCAATATTATATCGCAAATACAAAAATAATAAAAGTTTAACAATAGAAGAAGAGTTTTTGCATTCAATTTTTTATAAATTTGATTTTTTATCTTGATTATTCATTTGAATTCGTTGTAGTAAATACACTTACCCTTTATTTTTAAAAAACACATGAACACAAAAATAGAAACATTTTAAAAACTAAAAAAAACAAATGACAACCTCATAGAAATTGAAGCAGTTACCAATTTATGAGAACAGTCAAAATTTAAATAATGATTATTATAATCAATGTGCTTATAATATAAAAATTTCAAAATAAATAATGTAATAAAACAATAAGTTAAAAAAATTGAAATCAAATTTGTTGGATTTTAAGGATTTAATTAAAGATGTTTTCTTTTGATTTCGAACCATCAATTCAAAGTCCAAATTCTTTAAATACTTTTCATTTCCTTAATTCGGAAATAAAATACTTTCATATCAATTCCTCTATTTAAAATAAATTACCAGTAAAAATTTTCTTAAAAATTTTTTTAGTAAATTAACTGTCAAAAATTTAATATATTCTAAAAAAATTGGTAAAATTTTTAATTGGAAAAATTAAATAGTTCCCCTGCTTAATTTAAAGGAGTATTGGAAGATCAATGCTCAAAAAATTAAAATGTGATATTCGATAGGATAGTTTTGTAATAGATTTATTAGAACTAAGATGGTGAATTTAAATTTTGGTTGTTGAAAAGAGTGATTTTTGAGCATATTTGCGTGAATATTTTTTAAAAAAGAAAAAAATTGGTCAAAATAAAAAAGTTTATTACCGAAATAAAAAAAACAGTAAAAAAAATAAAAATAAGAAAACACCATATCAAGAATGTTAAATTAATTTTAATTAAGTAGCCTTCTCGATTAAATTTATTCGATGATCTAAATAGTACATAATTATTTCACAAATGTTGATACACATACATATGTATGTATAATTTAATATATATTGAAAACACTTTTTATGTTTATTTTTCAAATTTTCACTTAAGAATAGAATGATTAAACTAGATGTGTAATTGATTTATAATCATTTGATGAATTATATTTTTAAAATATATTATTATATAAACAAGCTAAATATATAAGATTACTATAAAAACGAAATAAATGTGTATAAATGTCTGCCACATGAAAAATCACATGTATGCATGCGGATGCGTTTTTTTCTATATTGCTTTGTTGATTTTCTAGACACTCTCTGTAAAACACTAACATTTGTTTTTCCAACATGGGTTAGTGTACATGTTTTTACTTTTTTTCTGTTATAAATTTGCCATTTTTTAATTGAATTCTACAAATTTTCAGAACTAGTTTATAATATATAATTTTTTTTAAAAAATATTTAATCTCGAAAATAGCGCAATTTTTGAAATCATAGATACCTTTAGATATAGATATGGCGTAATATCCGAGCGACTGATAGAGTTACGAATATAAAACAAACATAAGGATCGAATGTGGATATAAGACTTATTAAACGGAACATTGCCCTTGGTCAAATAGGTGGGCTGTCGTCCATATTTATTTACATATTGACACTAGTTATTGTTCCCATTAAGCTTGTTTGCCTCATCATTTGTTTTGTTTTATGGTTATAAAGTAATTGATTAAATATTTTTATATATTGTCGTTTAAGACAAAATATTTCATTATTTTTTTCTGTTGTGGAAATTCTCAAAATTGTAAAATTTTACAGGTAGGTATGAAAAATTACAGTCATAATTAATAAAGAACGTATATATAAATAAAAATCTTAAAAATATAATTTTTGGTATTTTACTTATTTATTGTTTTATTTTCAATAATTTCTGTTAATCAAAAGGGTCTTGCAGAATATTTAATTAAAAAATGGATGAATAAATGAGCACTTTTTACAGTCAACACACCCTTATGCCAATTTTTAAAGTATAATATTTTAATGGTAAACAGAAAAAAGCACTGGTTAAATTTAATTACAATAAAATTGATTGTGATTGGTTGATATTTCTTTTAAGAATACAAATAGAGATTCAAATAAATTTAAACCCCAAAACTTAATAAATAAAAATTCAGTCAAAAAAATAACACTACATATTTCATGTTGCAGTTCAGGCCACCCACCTATTTTTACCTACTATTCCTAATATACATACCCAAAAAACCTCATTCAAGGACATTTAAACAACCATTTTTAGATACAATTTTAAAAATAAAAGAATGAATGATAATTTTTATGTTTGGTGGCATAGTGCCGAAAAAACACCTATATTATTTATAAAAAAGTTATATTGATTATTTACGCCTAAACAGTCTCTTTCTTTAATCTTTCTTTTAGCTCTTCTTATTATGCTAATCCTTTGTGTAAGATTTCTTTGTATTAACTTATTTAACCCAGTGATAAATGTTTGAATATACACATTTATACACAATGCGACGAAAAGGCATTAATTTTTTTCAACTATGTGAATATACATCATAGATGATCTATATTTACTTGATCAATATTTTATTGTGCAAAATGTTAGAATCTGTCAACTATATTAATTCTATCAATTGGATAGTAAATTTTTAGAAGGAATGCTGATAAACCATGCCGAAATAAAAAACAAAAATCGTTAAAAAAAATAACGAATTCAAGAATAGAATAAATAGGTCAATAAAAATAAATTTTTATTTATTAGTAATTTTATAAGTTGAATATTAGGTTCACTTCAGCATTGAAGCGATTTTCAGCAAATTTATAATTTTCATTCTTTATATATATTATATTCATGAAATTGTAGTAAAGTCTTTCTTCATAAAAATTTCTAAATTATCTATAAAGGTTATTATTTAATTAATTAATTAATTTTGTTAAAAAGCTATTTTTATCAATATAGCATAAAACGAATACAATATTAATAGTATTCTACAGCTAATTTGTATTAAGGTATATTTATATAATGATTTTCTATACACCATATCAATAAAATAATTTATTTGAAATTTTCTTTGTTTTCTATATTTTATAAACATGAAAATTTTTGTACGGTCTTTGTTATTGTTGCGGCAATATCGCGCGATCGAAAATCAAACGCAACAACAATATACACCCTTCTATAAAAACCAAATGAAATTTATATAAAGTAGAATCAAAATTCACATAAATGGAAGTTTCTTATGAATATAAAATCATTGAATACATAGAACTTTGTTGATGGATACATATATCATTTATATTAAGTTTGAATAGCAGTTTAATGTTTGTTATATATTGTTTCACGTGTTTTATTATTTTTATAAAATATCTTAAAAGTTATACAAGAAAAAAAGTATTTATTATGTATTAATTTTCTGATAAACGATTTAAACAAGAAATTTGTATGTTTAATTTTGTAGGCTTAATTATAAAAAATAAATTTTGTAATTAAACTGAAAAATTAATAAATATTGTTAACAACGAAAAAAATTTTTTTTATTAAAAATACTTGTCATGCCATAATCGCAACATTCGAAGACATATATGCAATTTGATTTTGTTAAAGCATAAAATCTGTACTATAAATAAAAAAAATTGCCGTAAAACAATAACACATACTATTTTTGTATGTCTTAAGCGAAATTTGAAATAGTTAATTAAATAATATTGTGGTACTATGTTAGTACCTTAACGCATCCTATAAAACATTTTAATTAAATAAAAATCCCCTATTTTTATATTTTTAATGTTTAGAAACGATTCGTAAAAAGGCATCCAAAAAAAGGGACCCGGTTGAGGAGACGCCTAAAACCCCAGGAAATTCGAGGTTGGTTCCTAATATTGTAGAGCACTTTCTACAATAGCAAATATAAACATAGAAAATTATCTGATTTAAATAATATTTATATATAATATGCAATATATTATAATTAGTAAACTAGTATATAATACATTAGTCTGAGAAAATATATATGATTCTGTTTTGCGGAAAGAAATTTAATAGTTAAAATTTTTAAAAATTATTTTAATTTCCAAAAGAAAAACAACTTTATTATATTTCAATTATTCTAATGAGAATCATGATGAAAATAGAGGAAAAAATAATATTTTAAAAAATTGTGTAAATATTTTTGATGGAAATTCATTGGTACTAAAAAAAATAAATACTGGCATGAAAAGTTTGATTTTTTTAAAAAAAAGAAAGTTAATACTTAAATGACCGAGAAACCTTTTTCAAGGGCTATAATTGCAAATTTATCAAAAAAACATGCATTTCTATATTAAAAAAAAATTCATAACAAAAAAATATAAAAAAAGCTAAAAAAACAATAATAAATACTTATTCGTAATTTATTAAATTTAATAAGCACTTTTATTTTAAAGAAACACCAAAAGAATTCAGAATTATATCTATATCGACTATTTTACATTGCTGAATTTTTTGTACAATCATTTTCATCAATATGTTTTATCAGCGATTATTCGATTCCTTATAATACGGATTGCACTAGATATTACCTTACTTTATAAAAATCAATTTTTTTAATATTGCCTATCACCGAAGTAAATATTGTCCTCGTACAATCCAAGATTTTTAAAGCCTGATAACCCGCAACCCCAAGTGAGGTGCCTTCAAATAAAAGTTCCTTTTTATAATTTTTTGCCTCAATAAAATTCAACTTACGACATGAAAGATAAAATAAAAATATTAACAAAATTGTATATTTCTTAAAAGAAACAAACTTACAGATTTTGTGTTAAATTATACTTTAATTTATATAAAACTTATTCATTCAATAAAATTATTTACACACTTGTTTTTTTAGTATTTAAAAATTAATGTGTTGTATCATTTATAGTAGCTTAATTTTGAGCATACGAACTTTTGAAAATATAAGACCACTGATAAAAAATCTATACAGAAAAAAATATGCTTGGTTCTAGTCGCGCTTACAGCACATGAAAATAGTTACAATGAAAAAAGGACTGAAATACTGAAATCAAACAATATGATAAGCAAATATATGTTAGAATATAATGCATTGTGTTATTTAAATATATTTTAAAGCATGGTAATTATCGCATGGATGTTTATAATATAAAATAATAGCGACTTGTAAACTTTCCTAAAAAAAAAATCAATCAAATTTTAGAAGTATAATTTTAATATAACATTTTTTTAAATAAAAAAAAAATTTTAATTTTTTTCTGTTTATATGAATATTATATTTTGGATATTACGGATTTTTTTATTTTCTTTCTTTAGGTTTCGAACAAGCAATTAAAAAATCAAGCTCTTTAAATCTTTCATATTTTCTTAATACGGATATTAAACATTTATACTCTATATTTATAAAGCAATTCATCAACTATAAAATTTTTTAAAAGTAAATTCACTTTCAAAATTTGATTAATTTTAAAAAGTTGCTAAAATTCAAATTCCAATATTTATAAGTTCCCTTATTTAATATTAAAAGATATAACAAGGACTGAAATATCATCTGTATATAACATAAATAATTTTTTTTATAAAAAAAGCTACAAAAAAATTTTAGAACGTGTATTCTTTGAAATTGCGGTTCATTGCGCCATAAATTGTCAAAAAAACAAAATTATAGTTTTAAATGTCAAAAAGGTTAGAGCATATAATAAAAAAAGAAATATTGCTGTATACTAAATATTTTTGCATGGAAGGAAAATTGATAAAAAAGAAATATTTTCCAATTAATCAGAATTGGACATAAAAGTCCAAACAATCTCTAACAATAATAGATTCTGAAAAACATACCACCAGAGAGAATAAGGAAAGATGCGCGAAGGAAGAGAACAACGAAGCAATAACAGTAACGACGCCAGGTGAAGCACCGGGTCTTACCATGAGTTAAATAAATATCCATGACCAAACAATGTTTCTTTTTACAACAGTTTTATATCTTAAACCAAAAATTAAAACGATTCCCGCAATTTTTTACAGAAATTGCTACAATATTCTTGATAAATTTTTAATATATATAAAAAATTTTAACATTCAGGAGAATAAATTAATTTACAAATATGTTATTTGTTTATTATTAAAAATATTTTTTTTATTCTTAATTTTTGATTCAATAATTGTCGCTTTGAGCAACTTTCATTATTGTAAATCGCTTTTCTAAAAAATACACATGTTTTATCATATTATGGTCAATTATTTAAAATATATTTGATTTTAAAGAATGGTTATTTATGATTTTAAATTTAAACCAATTGCTTTCTTGTTCTTAATCTTCGATAACAATAACTTTTTTCAATTATCCTCGATCTTTTTATCCCAAAAAACTTTTCTTTTAATTTATCTAATCATTTCCTCATTAATAAAATGAAAAAATACTGCAAAATTTTTTATTGTATTTACTCATCTTTTTTTGTAAAATTATACTTTAAAATTAACAATTACATGTCTTTTTTGTATAAAGTATATGAGCACATTTTTTTTGCTATATTTTAATACTTTTTACATAAAAATTTCTTCTCGTTTCAAAAATAAAATAAAAAAATTTTGCAATAATTATGTTTATAATTTATCATGTATAATTAGCCAGAAATAATTTTTATCAGAGTAGTTTTTAAAAAAATACATTTTTTCGGATATAATTTACATTCTATACGCTAAAGAGTTTAATAAACTTAATTAAGACAGAACAATAATATGTGCAGTTAGTTAATTTATTAAAGAAGAAGGTAAGAAAAAATTTAAATTGTATTGAATTTTTATGATCTAAAATTTACGGTACAAATATATATCTATTTAATTGAACCTTTTTTTCTTGGGTTTCAAAAATACATATACAAAAATTTTTATAGTAATGATTAATTTTTAAAGGAGCCTTCAGACCACAGTTTTAAAAATTTGGTGACTTAAAATCTTTAATTTTTCAAAAAAACAAATAGTATATATGTGATTACCAGTTTTGTTTATTTTTATAAAAATTATAATTTGTTTAAAAAAATGCAAAAACTTTCATTATGAATTTTATGGTATTTTTAATAGTAAATTCATATATATATGAAAATTTAATGATTTGAGCAATTTTTTTAATCTGATTAGAATAATTTTAATGACAAAAAAATTTATTGTTTTCTTATTTGATTCTCAGATGTTAATATTGAATGGTTATGTTGAACTAATAATTGGTAAAATTATAAATAAAAATATATCAATTAGTATCTTTATATAGTTAAAATTTGTGAAAATGAATTGATAACTTATTGATGTTGAATTTGTTCTAAAAAAAGATAATATTGAGAAAAAAACATTGTTTTTAATAAATTTATAACATATTAATCACAATCGATTAAATTTATTATATTTTTTACTCTGCATCGTCGAATAAAAGGGCTTCTATAATGCAGAAAAAAATAAAATTCTAAAAAAATTAATAGAAATACGGAAAATTCCAATTAAAGTTTTATTATATAAAAAGATATTTAAAAGGGATCAAACACAGAGATCATTTAATCATCGTTCACCCAATGTTCAAACAATGATACACTAATGATAACACAGGAATAGGTTGCGGTAGTTCCAAAATCGAGTCTTATGTTTTTATCTTGTCATGTAAATAAATACTTATAAGTATAAAAAATTTTTTAGTCTTTTATAACCAATCATAACAACAAGAATTAAAAAAATTATGTTTTAATTATTAAAGTAAATTACATAAAAGATGATTTCTTTTGTTAACTAATTAAAGTATTCTAAAACATAATTTTAGCCTTGGGGAATAAATTAGCAAAAATGACTTCTTAATCAAATTTTCATATGCTAATTTGATATTTTTATAACCGCTATGATTAGCACAAATATACGAAACAACAAAACAAAAAATATAAATTATAATGGTGTTAAAAAAACACCCAAGACAACATATTTTATAAATTTTAAAGCATTTATATATTCTATATAGTGCAGTTATCAGTACATATGAATTTTTAAATTTTTATTATTGTTAAGAATTTTTACAGATTTTGCAGCAACACATGATTATAAAAATAAAAAATCGAATAAAAACTTTAATAGATAAGAATTATTTTGAGAAAAAAAATAATGCAAAAGAGATTGAAAATCATCAAATCATTCTCAAAAATTTCTATTCTATATTTCTTATTTTCGATCTTCGTGCAATAGATTTTATTTCATGAACATTGTCAATAGTTGTAAAGCATTCAGAAAATTTGTTTTCATAGTTAAATATTTTATTCTGTTATTATATTTGTTCAGATGAGCGCAGGCGCTTTTTTGGAACTTCAAGAATTAATTCGTTTTAAATACACATATAATAACGCTCTTCTTTATCTTTCGTACTTATTTTGGTTTTTATGATCGAATTGAACCACTGATACCAATTTGATCAATCACCTTCTAAATGATAGATAATCATTGATAACAAAAACGCTAAAAATTATTTTTATATGCTATCAAGAAATCGTATATGTAATGCGTGTAATACATCAAACTTCAAAACCATCAAATAACTAAACAAACAAACCAGCGAAATCAAACAATCAATTTATTTTTATTTAACCAACAGTGCGGAATAAAACTATAAATTAAAAAATAGCTGACTTTTTTTAGGAAATTGAGAATATTTTAAAATTTATATTTTATTAAAATACTTTTTTATTTAACTATTTATGATTACCAACAAAAAGAATAATTGATAATATAACAATCAACAAATCGAATGGAATCTAAAATCTCTTACTATACGCTTTTTTGTAGGTAGTACTCACTGGAAAACGAATGCACCTTGAAAATAAGACAAGAAAAACAGAATGAAACAAAAATGACATCTAAATTGCCAGGTCGATAATATAGAAATTTATTACTTTATATTAAAATAGCTTAAAGATATATTTTTTAATTTTTCAATTTCTAAGTTTTTTTACCACATATGTGATTTATCGATCGTTTATTTTTTGATCTGTTCTTACGATTACATTTTTATAGGTATAAAGGAAATAAAATTTTTTTGACACAGAAAAACGAGAAACCAAAAAATAGAAAGTTCTGTGTTTTAGAAAAACCTAGTTTATAAAAAGTAGGAGATGTGCATAAAAAATTATAAAACAACAGAGTACAAAAACTTATGAACACTGAAGCACATATTCAAGCTTAAGAACAGCTTCAAAAGCAGCAGAAAAACAAATTTATATAATATCAATAATCATTAGATAAAAAATAATTATATATCTATTTATATATTAAATAGTTTATATACAGAGACAAACAATTTAAAAATTAGAGATTGGTGTTAAATCCCAAAGCGGAATCTCATAAATATATATTCGTAATAAAAATTACAAATATTTTAGTTGTATGCTTTTTTTTATTACAATTTGTTAAATAATTCATCGTTTTTTGTTTATAATTGTAAAACCTTACATGTAACTAAATAAATTATTTACTTACACATTTATATATTGTTTTTATTACCCACCTTACGGGATTTTAAATAAATTAAAAACAACAACCTAAACGATTCTCTATATTTTTATGATTCATGTACAACCATGAACGATCCTTGTTTTTAAAAACACACGATACACCGGCTCACACCAAAAATTCTTATCTCAGAGGCCATATCAACCCAACAGGCCCGATATTTACTAAATTCAAAGCCTTATGGCCAGGTTAATGGTTATAGGCACTTTCAAAGTTCGGTCGTAAGAAGTGTCCCTTTTTAATGCGTACATAAAGTACGACATTGAGCACTGTACATACGACAATAATAATAAACCTTATCAACTTACAATAGCAATAGATTTTTTGTTCAAGTATCAAAATATGTACAAAACATCCCCATAATATCAAATGGAATAAAATAGATTAGCTACACAACCAAATAAAGAAATTATGAATATTTGTACTATGTAATGGCTAGAGTTATTTATTCAATTGCAATTTTTGAATTTGTACGAGTGATTTTGTTTGTTGTATATCCACAAACTTCTAACTTATCTTTCATTTTTAACACTGCAGATTTTCTCTTAAATTTCTTTATGGAATGTTTCCCATGAAAAATCTGAAATTTATCTTTATGATTTTGTCTTGTAATCGTAATTCGAAAATATAGAAAACAAATATTATCTTTGAGGACTAAAAAGAACGTAATTATCATAATATTAAAATTATATTCATTTATATTATTTTCAAGCTTTAATCGGGCTCAAACGAGTTTTTTTACGTTGTTGTACTATCAAATAAATATAAAAACTAACAGAAATTTTTGACAGAAGTGATATGAGCATTTGGAAATATACCTTTGTAATTAAGTATAACAAACGGAAGAATAAATTTTTTGTTGGAAATTATTATTATTATTATTATTTTTTATAACTTAATGTTTATTTCATGTGTTTTATAAGATTAAATTTATTATGATAACTACAGCTTAGAATAAATTACGATTGTGCAAAGTTAAAATTTATTTAGCAAGCATTAAAAATTTAAGGTCAAATTTGTTTTTTTCTTACTCCTTAAGGTACCGCCAAAATTTCCGTTTAAAGAATTCAATGGAATTTATAAACGAATAATTAGGCCTAAAATATCTATACTAATAAATCTGTGTGAGGACAATAGATAGATATACTATGTTGACCCTTTCTCGCAAGCTCTCCCTTTGTTCTCCGTTGCTGCATTTTATTTTATGTGTGAATTCTAATTTGTTTAAATATTCATATTCAAGGGAAGCGTTAAGAGAAACCATTAGTAAAGTTTGAGAATACTTTATGTGGTTCTTCAGAGTAACTATAGTGATTTATCAATTATACAAAAAAGTATTAAAAATCTAAGTTCTCTAATTTATATACTATTCTCTATAAGTGCTGATTGAAATTAAATGCAAAATTTTTATTCCAATACTCAATATTTTTCAAACTAAATTTTAGATTTTTCTCAAAATATATGTAACAAATGAATAAATTGTTACCCTAACCTGTACGTAATGCATCAAAACCATGTAAAAGTAATATTTCTAATGTTAGACTGCATTTATTAGAAAAGCGAGCTTTTAAAAATCCTTTATCTTTCAATATAACTAAAAAAACAGAACTTTTAAAACGTAAAAATAAAATACAGTTTTTTTAAAGTGTTTTTCATGACAAAAAAATTATTGTTAATTTTTTTGGTATGAAGAATTTCAAAGATAAATTAACAAAAAACCATCTATTTTTCAAATAAGTCAAGATAACATAAAAATATAAATTGGTAATCAATTAAGAACATTTTGAATCATTTTTGATATAAATAGATAAAAATGTAACCGATTTTTTTAAATATCTATAATGGCACCGAATATATAAAATTTCATTTATCTTTTTAATTTACATGTTTCTAACATAATATTATTTTCAGCTAATAATTTAAGTAGCAAATTAATATCCCCAAGAAATATTATCGATCGAAATTATTTCGCATATTTTTTTCAATACATTTTTCAATTTAAAAATAATTACTTTTACCAAGTTTTGTATTACGTCTTTAAATGTCATTTAATTTGTATTATAACACAGCTATGTATTTTTAACACATAAAAAAATTATGTATTACGAAATCCAAATGACAATAGCGCGGATTCAATTTTTGCATCGTAAAAAAAATTTGAAAAAACAATGTACGAGTAATAAAATAAAGGCTGTTAAGAAAAGTGTATTCTATTTGTATTAAGTTTAAATAATTGAAAAAGATGTAATTTTTACTCGAAGATTATATAAATCGTTGTTTTTGCTATTTCTTAAATAATTTTTATGGTAAATTTTGTTCAACAGTTATAAAAGAATTATATCTATATTAAGGAAAGTAAACAAATTAGCAATAATCATTAATATTTCTTTCAGAAGTAAATAATAGTAAATTCATCAAAAAACAAAATATTTTCCAACAAAAAACTAAAATTAGTGGGTATATGCAAAATTTCAAATCAAAAACAAAGAAACTTTGTTTTAAATTGTTTAAAGTTATCCG